>VOQJ01031360.1:23545-39584 GCA_015052665.1 Apistogramma diplotaenia
AATGGAGATTGAGAGGTAGATTGTTAGAAATGAAAAAAAAAAAAAAAGCCAGCTCATAAACATGATTTCTGTGTTTGTAGTTGTGATATCAGTGTCACAGCTGTCTCTCAGTCCACTGAGTAGTTGAACAATATCGATGTGTAAACTCACACATGTTCCCACTCGCACGCACACGTGCACGCACACACACAAAACAGTAAAATAAAGCCAACAAAAATAAGTCATTTAACATTGTACAAAATGGGGGAGTTTTTGTACAGTTTGACCCCTGCACAATCCTTAATTATATACTATAATTAGACACAAGAATCTCACAGTATTTTTTTAACCCAGCTATCCCTTATTAAAATTCTAAAGAACCATTAAATGTTTCGAGCAACTGTCTATAAGTTACACAACAAGGATTCTCCAGCAGAGCGGATGGTAGATGGGTCCAACACTATTTTAAACTCCAGTCTGTTTAGTCTCTCGAGGAGAGGTTGTCATGGAGAAAGGATGTAATAGCGTGTGTCCAACATTTCCAAGGTTGTTTAAGAAGCTTGTAATCTGCCCTGCAGTGTCCGTGGATCAGCCAGTCCCAAAGTTCAACAGAGATGCCCCCCTCCCCCCAACCATACCCTGCCCTTCACTGAGCCTTAATAGGGGGTGAAGCGGTTGTATCCTCCTCTGTACAAACTAGCCTGTTGACAGCAGTAGGATGACAGGTGCAATCAGGGACTGCAGTTAACCACAGCGATATATCTCTCAAATGAAGCTTTGCTTATTCTGATAGAGCTCACCATTGTACCAACCCCATATGTTGTTGTTGGTCCGACTGAGTGGTGATAGGGGTCAGGAGCTGTGGCGTAAACCCGTCCATATCTGTTCAAAAACAGCAGATATTAATATCACAACCCCCTCCATGCAAATTCTGACTGCTGGGTAATCTCATTTTAACTAAGGTTAAACTTAGCCCAGAGTTTCCTAGAAAAAAAAACAACATAACCTCAGGTCTGATCTTTTCTTTCTTTACTTTTTTTTTTTTACCTTTTAAGAGACTCTTTTACTACAAACTAACTGTTTTATATACACTGCACTCACAGTAAATGTTAATGTGCTGTAAATGTAACAGAATAAGGTGTTGGCTGTCAGATCTTTACTTGTGAATTCAAGAGGGCGAGCTTTGGCATTTTCATGAGAATTGTTGAAATGCTCTAAATCAGTTTTATGACTGTTTGCAAATTAAATGAAATTTAGTAGTAGTAATATCTTGAGGTACACCTTGTTCATCTACTCATTACCACCTACCTAAGCATTGTTGCAGACCATGTACACTCTTTCATGGAAATATTATTCCCTGATCACTGTGGCCTCTTTCAGCAGGATAATGCTCCCTGCCATGGAGCAAAAATGGTTCAGTAATGGTTTGAGGAGCACAACAATGAGTTTAAGGTGTTGACTTGGCCTCCAAACCCCACAGATCTCAATCCAAACAAGCATCTTTGGGATATACTGGACAAACAAGTGCAATCCATGGAGGCTCCACCTCGTAACTTCTAGGACTTAAAGGATCTGTTGGACATCTTGGTGCAGATACCACAGCGCATGTCCCGATGGGTTGGACTGTTTTGTGAGGTGGTCATAATGTTATGCCTGATCGGTGCAAGTTATGTATTATTCCTCATTCAATAAAAGAGTGATTTTTATGGGATAAAGTGTAAGCAGCACATTTACATATTTTTATATTTTCTTTTTACATTTACTACATTTAGATGGCACATCTTTAGAAATTTTTAGATCAGACCAAAATGTCCCATAAATATGTTGAAGCTCCAGCAACATGCTTATTTTTGTGTGCATTGTTTGTTTGTTTACCCATCACTGTATGTTGCTGTGGCAGCAGATGCTGATTGAGCCACTCTGTAAGCTGCAGGGTATCCACCCTGCATGGGAAAGATGAAACAACAATAAAGCAGCAGCCACTGATTTATTGATTAATATAACTAAAGGTACCGTTAAGCTCCTTACATAGACTTCTGCTCCATATAGTCCATCCTGATACACAACCCTGAAAAACAGAATAAAAATATTATTAAAATGTAATTACATTGATATAAAGCAGGCACTGCTGGTGCTTGGACACAGAATCTTACCCAGGGTAGGTAGGCACAGTGGCAGGTGTGGCTGCAGTAGAGCGAATTGTGTTGTATACGGCTCGACCCCGACCACGCAGTGCTGAACCCCGGTAGGCCAGCGTGGGAGTCGCTACAGGGTACGGAAAACTGGCAACTAAAATAGGAGGAAAAAAACAAACAATAGCCATTTCTCCAGAGTCAGCATTATAGTTAACTTTTTCTTCTATAATGATGAAGATATCCAGCTTTATCTTTCCCCGAAGCCAGATGACACACTGTTAGTTAAACTGCAGGAATGTCTTAAAGGTCTGGATGACCTCTAATTTCCTGCTTCTAAATTCAGATAAAACTGAGGTCACTGTACTCGGCCCCACAAATCTTAAAAACATGGTGTCTAATCAGACAGTCTGGATAGCATTACCTTGGCCTCCAGTCACACTGTGAGAATCCTTGGAGTCATTTTTGACTAGGATATGTCCTTCAATGCGTATATGCTTTGAATATGTTTAGAAAAGACTGCTTTTTTGCATTTGCACAATATTTCTAAAATTGGAAACATTGTTTCACGGTGATGCTGAAAAACTAGTTAATGCATTTATTACTTCTAGGCTGGATTACTGTAATTCATTATTATCAGGCTGCCCTAATAGCTCCCTGAAAAGCCTTCAGCTGATATAAAATGCTGCAGCTAAAGTGCTGACAGGGACTAGAAAGAGAGAGAGCATATTTCTCCCATTTTGGATTCTCTTCATTGGCTTTCCTGTTAGAAGAGAGTTTTTCCTCCCCACTGTTGCCAAGTGTTTGCTCATAGGGGGTCATCTGATTGTTGGGATTTTGCTCTGTATTATTGTAGGGGCTTTACGTCACAATATAAAGCACCATGAGGCGACTGTTGTGATTTGGTGCTATATAAATAAAACTGAACTGAATTGAATTGAAAAGTTTACTTACCTGTATAGAGTTCAGGTGCATACATGGCCCCCATCACAGGGTTGATCTTCCACCCAGAAGCTACAGAGAAAGAAGGCCTCTATTAAACAGGAACTCTAAAGATCAATCACATCTGAAATATTTATGAGGAGTTTCTTACTTGAAATTTCACCGTTCACAAGAGGTGTTTGGGGTTTCTTGCTAACTACTCTTGCTGTAGCATTATTAACCTGAGAATAAAATTAGTAAGAAAAAAAAAGCCACAATAAGAGATAATTATTAAGAACATTAAAAAGGAGATGGAGAAATTATGGTAAATCCTCATTTACCTCAATCTTTCTTCCCTCCACGATTGTCCCATTCAGCTTTTCTCTTGCTCGGTCAGCCTCAGCAGCATTCTCGAAAGTGACAAATCCAAAGCCCTGCATGTTCGCATGCTTATATGTTCAGTGACGAATAATTCCCACACTGGTTTAAAAACTTTGATAATGTTTCTGAGCTGCTCACCTTTGACCCCCTCTCATTGAAGATAATCTCTACATCAAGGATCTTGCCAAATTGCTGAAAGTGTCAGAAGAGTTTTAACACAGTTGAAATTGTTTAATTTAGGGTAACAACATAGGCTCTGTGTACGTGTGAAGCGCCGAAATAGGGTGACTGTCATACCCCAAACATCTGGCGGAGGTCTGGGTCTCTGAAGCGAAAGGGGATGTTCGAGACATGGAGGCGTTTTGGTTGGGTCTTACCTGACCCCTCTTCCTCGCTACCACTTCCTGCACCGCCCCCTGATGACACGGACACACTGAGAGACTGGGGGTCAGAGGTCACGGGGGCCAAAGCGTCCTCCTGACAGTGAGAAAGTACAAAATGGGACAAGGAGGCAGAGGAGGAGGAGGAGGAGGAGGGAAGTAAGTGGATAGAGGAAGAATGGACAAAAAGAACAAACCAAAACAAAAAAGATGGAAAACAAAAAATGGAGAGGGTGTGCATGAGGTGAGACAGATGTGAAGAAAAATTGGGAGAGAGCATCAGTAGAAAAGCAAAGAAGGAAAGAGAAAAAAACAACAACAATAATGTCAATCCAACAAATTCAACATCTTCCAGAGAATTTCAGTTTATGTAAAAACTCCAGCTGCGTAAGCATCACATGGCATTAAAGCTCAAAGATCATTTTCATGAGATCAAGTGAACCAAACCAAGTTCAACCAGCATTCAGCAACCAGTGAACCTTCTCAAGCAAATGTAAGGAGGCGTGGAAGGGGCTCCAGTTTAGTGAGGCGTCTTTAAAATCATGCCTGTAGGAGATTAGCCCAGTAACGCTAACAGTAAATGCCACAAATCTGATATTAAAACTGCTCATTCCAGCTGTCATGAAGATTGAAAAGCTGTTATAAGCCTGAAGACGCGAATTCAGACTCTAACTCAAAGTTTCCTTCAGTGGCTTTAATAACTGCTTGCTTTACCTTAGCATTAAAGACATACCTGTGCTATGTTAACAGATATAAACTGCCCCATGCAGAAAAATTCAAGGACTAATGTGCCAAAACCAAAACATTCACTATCCCACAATGCACCACGATGCTAATGTGTGCGCATGTATGTGCATATATATGTCTTGGTCAACCAGCATTATCAACAATTGCAAGAAAAGTTGTTAAAATGTATAGATTTTTAAGGAAGATCTGCAATAAAGGCAACAAACTAAAAACAGTGAGCTTCAGCAGCAAGGAAAAAAAAAAGAAAAGAAGGAGCAGAGAGCAGAGAAATTAACATGAAAATGTAAAACTGCTGGAAGATGTGCTACTCTAATGGAAATAAGAATACACTCCCAAGACTTGAGTATTAGCAGTCTAGTACCACGAGGCAGATAACGAGTGAAAAAGGCCTCAGTGCAGCAGTGAAAGATCAAATGAAACCAAAGAAAACAAGGCAAAGAAGGTGCACAGAAAGAGATCAAAACTGTAGGGTCAGTCTGGGGGTCACGGTGCTGCTTTTCTGCCAAAGGTTAAAGGTCATTTGTCAGGGGGTATAATTAATAAGATGGGGATAGACAGATAGAGGTACAGACACATTCATCCAGGAGGGGTGTTTTACAAACATATAAATGCACACAGGCTACTGGAGTACACTACACTGGCGAGATGTGGCTTAAACTGTAGACAACAGATCATCACATCCACCTACAGACACATTCACACACATACACTCCACACACAGAGGCAAGAGTGGAGGGGAGTACAGGGGGAGAGAGGGTTGAGCTGGGTGGTGGTGTCATTGTCACGATGCAGAATTGTGTTCTGGACCTGAGCGATATTTCAGCGGGGGAAAGGGGGGTGTCATCCGGTCAGCCTCACCCCGCCCCCCCTTTTGACCCCCTCCCTCCAAGGCGGCGTCCCAACTTTCCCCCGAAAATCATCACGGACCCGAGTATGTCAGGGGCTCTAGTGATAAAATATATAAATGGGGCCAGAAAACACCATTTATGAGAGGAGGAAGAGACTCAGAGCTGACCTGCTACAATGATCAGACAGCTCTGTGTGTATCAGAGTAGATGTTTCCATGCCTAAAGGAGACTTCTGCATGGCAAAAACAAAATAGTCACACAGATTTCTGTCTAAATCATTCATGCCTTCATAAGTATTAAATCTGCTAATGCATTTAGAATATTTAAACCTGTTCCCAGAGGAAATCGTATCTTCAGGTAGACATCCTACACCTCTGCAAGGTGGTGCAAAATGAGCTCAATGCTAAAGTCAGCATGCTATCATGCTGATGACTAGCAGGTATAATTTTACCAGTACAGCATGATAAATCTTAGCTAAATCAGCTGTTTTATTTTTGTTTTCTAAAGACTCTTCCTGTTAAAAGGGGATTTTCCTTCTGACTGTCATTAAGGCCTTGTGCACAGAGAACTGTCACATTATTGGAGTTTCCCCTCTAATATTTACCTTACACCATAAAGACCCTTGAGGCAACTGTTATTGTGAACTAGTTATTGTAAATTAAACTGAAATGACTTGAATGTCAACACTTACTTATAAGCACTGATACAAAGTAGCCGACTGCTTGCTGATGGACATTATGCTGCAAGTAAGCTAACTGCTCATAAAAAAAGAATACAGTGCACTTTGATTTTAACCTGATGACAGCAGAAGATGGAAAATCTTCTTCTACACTAGTGAACCTGCTTTGTGGTATTTCTAACAACAGCTTATAAAAGGTTAGAATTCAGTTAATCAAGACTGGTGTTTTTCCTCAGGATGTCACAATAAAAATCTTGTGGCTCTTGCACATTTATATAATTTGCACTGCATCCTGAAGCACTATATAAAAGATTATATAGTACATAGCCTGCAGCAGATGCTTTCTGCTGATGACACTTCAGTGTTTATGTCATATTTTTGTATGACTGACCTGACAGTCTGAGGTGAAAGTAAAACAAGATATTTATATTATGTTTACAAGAAAAACATCACTTTGTGGGATTTGGGGTCTTTCCTCTAATCAGTGTATCCTTTGGGAGCCCCGAGGAACAGTAGCCTGTGAAATGTAACAACATTTCCTCAAAAATGTATCGAGTTATTCTGCTTAAAATCAAGAGGAAATGTCAGGCATGGCATAAAGATTCAGGGCAGCGTAAGCCATTTGTTCATCAGTCTGCTTGTTGAGATAGTTCAGTCTGCAGTACTCGACTAATTAAAGACGCTGCCGTAGTGCTGTGATGCTAAAGCAGTACAGCCTACACACAGGAAGAGATCAGCAGCAACCAGAGATCATAGGATGCCAGTGAAATTCAGCAACGCGGCAACTACCAATCTGAATAAAGGATAGTGTTGCCACACACCACCAGTAACACTACACTTAATAAACAAGAATGTTATCTACTGGAAAAGCCACTAGTTACCATCTGTTAGCTGCAAGAGCAGTGGCTTTATTTTCAGTCAGGGCTTAACACCAGAAAGAATTTTTAATGCAGTGAATCAATAAAATTTTAATTTAAAAAAAAATACATGAAGCAAACTTAATGGGAAACAGGTTGAAATAAACTTTTTGCAGTAGCAGATTTTAGTATTTGTAAAAATGAAGACACAAATTATGTATTAAAATGATTTTTTTTAGAGTTCCACAAAGTGCTTATTCATACATTTTAATACAAATAATCATTGTATGAGAAAAGATCTTACAAGATATGGACTTTATAAACATCCCTCACATAGCTTATGGTAAACTGCACATATCAATACAAAGTTCAAGCTGAAATTGTGAAAGGTGATCTGTTTTACTGCAACTTAAATGAGAGATGAAAGGAAAATTGGGGATTTATTTTCAATAATAAATCCCTTATCAGCTGTTCCGACACTTTGCTCTGCAGAGTGTGAGAGGCATTTCCATACAAGGACACCACAGTGGAAGTGGGGCTCTAAATATAGAAGGAAACCCTATCTGGCCCTGTTGCTCTGTAGGACATATGAAAGTACTACCTGTCAGCTTACTGACGATCATGTTTTACTGGCCTGGAACCACCAACAGTTGTCACAAGCCGCTCTTACCGTGTTACTAGATGTCAGAGAGTCGGCCCCATCGAGCTGAGGGCCCTGATAGACTCTGAGCTGGGGGTGTTCTGGGTACTCTGAACTGGGATGTGCAGAGCTAAAGTCGAGAGCTGTCAGTCTGCTGGCAGACGTTGGGGGACCTTGACCTGGTGGGGGGTAAGCGGGAGGTGGGGCGTAGACCTGAGGCAGGGCAGGGTCTCCGCTGCCTGGGCCGGCCTCCTGAGTGGGGGCTCCCTGAGGAAAAGAGAAAGAGGGAGGGGGGAAGCAAGGAATGAGCCACTGATACCACAAACATGACAGTGTAGATGTAAACAGACAAACCAGACACTGGTGCTGTTCTCCTGCTTTTACAATACAACAAACACTGTGCAGTGACAATGTACTTGAATAAAAATGACACACACACGAATACCACGAAAAAGGGTCATTCCACCAGTTTTACACATTAGTTTAAATGTCTGAATGAGACAAATCCTGTGAAATATTGTAAGCAAAATGTGATAATAATAACTATGGAATCAGTTATTTTAATATTCAGTTTTAAAAAAAAAAGTTAAATAAATCTTTGTTGCAGACTTCAAGTTGTGGCATTCTTGAGTCTTTTGTTTCATTCCAGTGAGAGAAAAAAGGTCAATTTAGCCATAAAGTGCATCTGATAAGAAGTCCTAAATTTCTGTACATCTAAGTGTTAATATAAATATAAAGACATTGATCACCACTTAATCACTGATTTGTTCCGAATGCCAAACACAACGATCATTCTCAAATTTAGCTCCTTTCCCCTGGTTTATATCATTATACATGACACATTTGGGTTTTAGGACAGTTGAATGAAAGTTCAATTATGGTACTAGTTTTAAACCATTTAAGTAATTCATAAATAATAAAAGTCAAATAGATAACAAAAATCCCCACCTACACCCACATCAACAGCATGACAACATGAATGTATTTTCAGTCTGAATGACTGATTTAGGCACTTTAGAATATCTAATACCCATTTCTAAGCTGCCTCAAGTCACATTATTTCATCATTAAGTTAATTAAACAAAAACAAAATCTTCCTTCAGTATTTCAGTCACAACTTTAAAAAAATGACTTACAAATGATCCATTTGGCAATGAATTGTCAGGAGTACATTTCTAAGACACATCAGGACCAGATGAATCAGATCTACTAACCTGGTGCTTAATATAACTATCATCTTTAATGAGGAAAATAAGATTGAATGTTCCCACACGGACACACGTGGGCAGTGATCCCATACAGTTTCCAATCAAGTGAGCTACAAAGCAAAAAAAAAAAAGTCTGTCTTACCCCTTTACTGCATTCCTCGATCTCTGGTGCATTGCCCAACAACTGCTGCATGTTTTAATGCCAGCTGACCACCCGCCCACCACACCATAAGTCCTACTCCTCCACCAATCACATCAATGATTGCTGCAACAAAAAGGACCGGGGTGGGGGTGTCCCACACCAGCTGTGGACATCTGTAACTGTCAGTCACCTTGTTGCTCCCACCCAGAGGTCCCCTGACACACTCGTGGACACAGAAAGACTGCACACAGCCCCCCCCCCTTCCCCCAAGAAGAAGCATTTATGAACGTGCATGCTCCTGCAGAGGGTCCATCATGCTAAAGGTCGCCTCCAAGAATATCAGGCCTGACGTGGTTTTATTACCTCAGATATATTTCATGAACAGTGTACCCTCACCTTTGTTTCTCTTTGTGTTATGTGGAGCTACTCGGTGGCCTTTTAAGAAGCTGAGGACTTTATATATTCTGTCTCGGGACGCGTCTATTAGTGAAGTGCTTCAGTGATCTTAGAAATCCATGCTTACATCATTACCAACAAATAACAGGAAGTGAATACATTAACCCAGCTGTTAGGCTAAAGCATATTTATTCTGCTTATACATAAATTTTTGATATTGAGCTACTTTATACTTTTTGCTTTAATCCTGCTGCACTGTAGATTCCAACACAGGAGTCATTATGAAACAGCCTGATTCAGTTGTTTTAAAGATCCCACCACATCCACATGACAGTCTCCTCTCCCCAGTGACCTCTGGCAGGAGATACAGGACCACATCTCACACGCAGGGAACCTAAGGAACAAGCCATATAAAAAAGTACGCATAATCTGTGCAATCTCACCTCTTAGCTTTGACTTATGTATTGCTTTATATTTCATAACTTTTTCATTTATTGCTTTATGTGTAGTGTTGAAGCTTTCCAGCTTTAGGATTTAACACAGCTGTACTTGTGTAACCAGATGGAATATTTCTGACAGGCCGCCTCAGATTTTCAGCAGACAGGAAGTTCTTACAGGAGAGAACATTTCCCAAGGATCTCCTCATAATGGTAGCACTGGTCAGGCATATACTTACTATCATTTTGCTTTCACATGCCATTGGAACTGACTGTATTCTCAACTTCTCAACCTAAATACTTCAGACACATGTAACACATGTAAAGAGCCCAATATGTTTGTTTAGTTGGCATAGTCTCCATTTGCGCCACAAGACAAGGAAATGCTGGAAAATCCTCACATTTGTAGCGATTTTCCCCACAGTAACTGGGAACCTTTATATCACAGCACTGATAGTCTCACTTAATCAAGAGATCAGAGGAATCCCTGTGTTGTCTTACAAGCAAAATGTCACAAGTGTGTCAGCCAGCTTCAGGATTTAAAAGACTCTGTGATGATTAAAAACCTCTCTCCACTGCCAGCTCACAGTGACTGCTATATCTCAGCCAGCTGTTGTACTCGAGAGGTGTGATATATCAAGAGATTTGTAGATGAAAACGAAAGAAGGAAATCGTGTTAAATATTCACACTGGCTGGGAGGATTATAATAGGCCGCACTCAGTGTTTGTTTGGTAAATGTTATAAAGGAGGAGGATTTTGATCAGTGTGTCGCTTCACTGACGCGCTCCCAGCAAACCAGATGTAAATATTACAGCAAGTTCATGCGCTGATGAGGACAAAAACGAGGAGGAGTTGATGAAAGCGATTTGTCTGCAGCTCTTACTCATGGTTGAAGACTTATTAAGTCTGGGTCAGAGCTGAATTCTTAGCCCCCACACTGGTGCTGGAACATGTTTCCAAATGTGTTAACACAACTTGCGCCTGCACTCTCTCCTACTTATCTCGAGAAACGACCGATGTCTGGTTTCCCCGACCCTCCTCCGAGAGATAAAATTGCGGGTGAGTGAAGAAAATGCATCTGTTAGACGTCACTGTCAGGCCTCCCATCTTACAGACCCTAACTACCAGCAGTCTCAACAAGAGATTCCTCACAGGCTTGTTTTTTTATTATTATTATGGCCATTTGTTCCCCGTTTCTCTCGTCTCCTTCCTCAGCTGCTGGCTCGCGTTCAGAGGTCGACGGCTCGGGGCCAGGTGCTTGCTGGGACAGCTGCCTCGGGATTTACACAAGACGAAGCTGACTGCAGATGTGGCCTTTTGGCTCTGGCTGAGTTACAAATGTTAGCAACACGTAGCTTATTAAGAGTAACATAATATTCCTTTTTCCATCTGTCCATCTGTTCAGTCTGCACATCCTGGCTCCTCCTATAAAAGGATACCTTGGACTTTTTGGTAGGATTGCTGATAGTGAGGAGGGAGAGGCTCTGCAATCTGCCAAACGCTTTGTTAAAACAGATGCTGCACATCAGTCATAAAAGAATTTCCCCAAGTCCTTGAAACTATGAGGGAACAATTGCTGGATGTTCTAGCTGAGGCTTCAGACTCTGTTCTTCAGTGCCAGACACCTTCAAACAACATCTCTTTCTACATCTGTTTTCTTTAAACAGCCCTCTAAATCTTATTAAACTGAAGTCGAGATTACACTGGAGGAGCCTAATATTTGACATTTAAATGTACAACAGGCAGGTTTCGCACCTATCTTAAGCACAGTTGACTGCAGGACACAAGACAGGTGACAGACCCTCCTCCAGTGATTATCTGCTCAGGAGAGGAGGGCTAAAAATACAGCTGGTGTGAAGCAGAGAGACAAGGTAGAGAGATACTAAATGAGTTGTGGCATCAGTGGCATGTCAGGGACACTTGCCGGTGGACTAAAGATAACCCTAAAAAACAAGACGTTTCACAATCGGCACACTTTTGCACAGCTCCCATGGCACATTAAGCAATGAACAACTAAACCAAATTATGATTTAAGCTGTGACTCAGGGCCTGCTGGCTTCTTCTGTTCACTGGAAATATGTTGTTTGGGACTATTGGCTAATAATTTTTAACAAAACACAAGGATTTGTCTGTTAATGAGAAGAAGCGCTGATTTGTTAATAAAAGGCCTTTTAGTTTAATTGTCTTTATTATTACTATTATTATTTTATTGCATATAGTTACAGCTTCCCCTCAGATGCCTTCAAATAGGTTCTCTTGGTGGAAAAAATCTCAGACCACAGCATAAATCAAGAGGTTTACCTGAACTATGCTGGGGTAGCATGTGGTTGCCTGTGGATAGACAGGGAGTCCATAAGGCTGCAGGATCACAGTGGGTGAGGAGAGCATAGCCCAAAAACCACACACGAGGACACGAGGAACGGAGGAAGATGGGAGGAAAAGGAAAAGGACAGCAGGGGGAAAAAGGAAGGGTCGATGTGCACACAGGAGAGCAGGCAATCAGGCTGGGAACAAAAAAGCAAAAAGGAGGAAAAATCCCAAATATAAGAAACAAAATATCCAAGAAAGTGAGAGGGGGAGAAGAAAAAAACACTTTTGCTTCACCTCCAAAGTGTGTCAAGCAAGAAAATACCAGGGAAGTCCCTAAAACACCCGGAAAAGATGGGATTTAAAGCGGTGAAAGAGAAAGCCAGCGAGCTTCTGTGTGTCCATCAGTCGATCATGCAGCCTGACAGACAGAAACACATGCTCAGGGTCCCATTTCAGAGTTATATAAATAGTCCCCCATGTCCTTCTCTCTGAGTTTACCACCTTTACTCCCTCACTCTCACTTTGTAAGAGGAAACCTGCGACCACTCATTCAAACACCTGTGCGCAGTGAAGAATCAGACGTTTCCCCTCTGGCATAATGTGAAGCTGTATGTTACACATGAGGCCTGTTCATGACTTGCGCACACAAACGTCTTCTTGCTCTTTCCATGTGTTCAGCTACTGCTCTTTGCTTTTTAACCAACAGAGTGCGACAAACCCAGCGGCCCACTTCCGTTTGAACGCTGAGAGGCACGATGGGATATGTAGTGCGCAGGCAGGGCCTATAAATAATTACGAACTTCCTTTAACGTCCTCTTTACTGCGCGAGCCTGAGCGAGACAGGTAGGGTCACTAGCCTCACCCATACCAACAAAAGGAAAAATTGGTGCTTTTGGAACACTACACTGAAAGAACACCCGTAGGAAATGAAATTAAACTTACATATGTATCTCCTGAAGGTTTATGTGTACTTTTCTAACTGGTTTACACGGAAAAGCAGCTTGAGCTAAGCTAATGCTATCTGGCGACATTAAACAACGTGGTGCGGTGTAGCTGCGGCCTAGGCTTATGGCTGCTAACGTAGCCGGTCCGTCAAGCATTTTTACGCGATTTATCGTAGTTTGTGTTCCATTTAATGAAATATCTGATTTATCATTTGTTTCTTGTTACGTCAGTCCTTATACATTGCCCGCGTATTAATAAACTTAACGATTGTTTAGCAAAATTTGCCAATAGAGTGGAAGCATGGTATAAATGGCTACTATAGGTCCTTACAGCCTGGTAAAAATAATTGTTATATTCTGTAAGCAACTTTGGAAACTTGATGAGGGTTAAGCGTTTAAAATGGAGAAGATGCATGTGTTTGCGTAAGTACACAATACTTGTAGGCTACTCTGAATTCTCTGCCTCAATGTTAAACTACAATAAACGAAGCTACATTTTGATTTTTAATTTTAACATTTTAAAATAGTACATCTCTTGAATTACTCTTGCACATGTTTTTATTTGGAACATGCATAAGCTGGCTGCTTTTAAGCTGTCCTTTTTTTTTTTTTAACACATCATTGGCTTAAGATATGAAACTCAGTGTGTTAGAAGGTTTTAATGCATATAATATGGTATAAATCTTAGTGTCTTTTCTTAATGGCATTTTCTTGGTTTTGCAGGCACTTATAAGCCACCATGCCCGTTGCCAGGAGTTGGGTTTGTCGTAAGACATATGTAACCCCCCGCCGCCCCTTCGAAAAGTCCCGTCTCGACCAGGAGTTGAAACTCATTGGTATGTTTTGATTTAATAGACACCATCCCTGTGTATAATCAAAGACATTCTCTTTTGTTGGGCTAAACTTAACTGATTAACTCTGTTCCATCTTCCTTTAAGGCGAGTATGGGCTGAGGAACAAGCGTGAGGTGTGGAGGGTCAAGTTCACTCTTGCTAAAATCCGTAAAGCTGCCAGAGAGCTGCTCACTCTGGACGAGAAGGACCCAAAGCGTCTGTTTGAAGGTGTGTAAAATGAGTTAAAGCTGGTTTGTGTCGGCCAATGATTTAAATATAAAGTGTCAGAATTCACCGTGGTGTCACGAATTCCTCGTCAATGAGGCCGATACTCCCGCTCTATGTAAATATATGAACGTGCTCCTGTGTCTGTAGTTTTAAGTGGCTTTTTTGTGTTATTTTTTCCAGGGAATGCTTTGCTCAGGCGTTTGGTCAGGATTGGTGTGCTCGATGAGGGTAAGATGAAGCTCGATTACATCCTGGGTCTGAAGGTCGAGGATTTCTTGGAGAGGAGGCTGCAGACACAGGTCTTCAAGCTTGGACTTGCCAAGAGCATCCACCACGCCCGTGTCCTTATCCGCCAGAGGCACATTCGGTAAGGAATTCTGCCAAGCGTCAAATAAAGGGCTCTGTGTGCTTTTGACGGACTCATGAGAACCTGTCGATGCTTCCTCTTCCATCAGAGGACCACCAACCTGTAACTCTCCCTGTTGACAAGAGTTAAGCATTTCTTCAAGGTCAATTCGGTATCAAAACCGTATACCTTGTCAGTAGACATTGCCCAGAGCCAATCCTGCCTCTGAGGGCGCGGATGGCACCACTGTGGTGTCGTGGCCGTCAGGTAAGGTATGGGGGATTGCACCTCGGGCAATTGTATTCACTACACCTTTGTATGAAGTACTCAGGCTGATGATTTAAGTCATATGTTCAGATTTCCTGTGGTGTCACGAATTCCTCGTGAATGAAGCCTGCAGTAAATGTAAATATTAAAGACGCACACTTTGACCACAAACTGGTGCTTTCATTACTCAAGGAGTCAACTTTGTAACTGGAAAGAAAATGACAATGCAACTAGAATATATTTCAGCTTATTTTCTAAAGTGCTCCCTGCTTTTTCGTTTGTCTTGGCAGTGTGCGCAAGCAGGTGGTGAACATCCCCTCCTTTGTGGTTCGCCTGGACAGCCAGAAGCACATCGACTTCTCCCTGAGGTCTCCGTACGGTGGTGGACGCCCAGGTCGCGTCAAGAGAAAGAACGCCAAGAAGGGCCAGGGCGGAGCTGGAGGAGCTGATGACGAGGAGGAGGATTAAGAAGGATGTTGAACAGGAGTGTTTTTTGATACTTCCTGTTGTGACAATGCTCAATAAAATGTTTGGTGTGACAAGAAAAAAATTACTGTTTATTTCTTTGAATTAAAGTTGTATGTGATTTTAATACTATATCATAATGACACAAACGTGGACATGAAACTATAATTAGAGTAAGGTAAACTGTCAAATGTAACAGACTTATTTATGTAGCAGCTTTGATGCATGCTCAACCATCTAGGAAAGAAATCTCAGTAAAATCTTAATTCTAAACTGAACAGGCAGCCAATGAAGAAAAGCAAAAATGGAACATGAGTTACAGTAATCTAGGGATAAAAGGATGTGTGATTTATAGATGTATTCTGGATGAGATTGAGCTAACCTTACTGTGTTTTCTAAACTGCATTAAACAAGGCTGAACGCCTGAATTGACAAGCTTGCTTTACCAGAGGTGGTTTTCAAAAATTATGCTAATTGGCCCAACTTCATAGACAGGGAATTTGGGTGTGTAATTGTGAAAGCGCTTAATACATTGGGGCCAAGAAGGAATACCTGACTTATCTGTATTTTGCTGCAGGTTGTTCAGATGGTCATTGATTTTAGAAATGGTCATTTCTGGAGGGAAGGTCATAAACAAGTAGAAATATCTGGGAATGACTCTTGAATTTCCCTCTGGGATTAATAAAGTATCTATCTGACGATAAGTAGATTTACTCTGCAAAAAGGCCCGTCAGAGGATGAACTTTTATTGGAAGCTCTGTGGTTTTCATGTGGATTTTACATTCATGAAAATGTTTGGTTTTATTGAGTCTGTTCTTACATTTAATCTTATCTGCCAGTTCAGGTTTTTAAATGAACAGGAATATGCTGCTAGGAGTTGTAAAGGTGTGTAAAACGT
>VOQJ01031361.1:1342-13250 GCA_015052665.1 Apistogramma diplotaenia
GAGGCTGGCAGTTGAGGAAGGCCCAGATCTGATTTAATACCTGTTTCTGTTCCTTATTTTAACTTTCACTTTATGTTTTAACCCAAAGAACAGAAACAGGTATTAAATCAGATCTGGGCCTTCCTCAACTGCCTCTGTTTCAGAATCTTTTACGAACATCACACGTCTTTACAACCCAGCAGAACAGAGTCGGTGAAACTTCACCGGTTCAAAAGAGCAGCAACTCAGCTGAGGTCATTAGAGTTTTTACACACTCCGTACATTAGCCACTCCCGCAGCTTAATGGACCATCAACAATCATGCAAAGATGCCAAGTCAGTTATTGCAAGAGCTGTAAACTGTGATATCCTGGCAACCAGAGCTGCTCCCGTGTTTGTGTTTGGATGCACGCAGACAGGCGTGACTCAGTGAACCTGCAGAACATCAGCTGAGCCATCTGAGCCTGTTTTACATGTGTGTGGCACAGGAACACCAACTACTGAATAACTAAATATGTCTATAAGTCATATAAAGTCTACAGTCATATAAAGAAGAGAAGCATAAAAAATAGGATTTCAGTGGTCTGGGGCCTCTGCACCATCATTTGGGTAAAGAACAGAATATGACACACTGAATAAGTCAGGTACCATGAAAAGGAGGCAGCGGCGAGTTTGTGGGTTGCAAAGAGGCCTGCAAATGCACAGCAACTGGCTCCACAGTGCAGCTTAACAGAGACGCCCATGTGAGACGTGCTGTGTAGCAAAACCAGCGGAGCTATCAGTGACTGTTGGCTGCTGCTGGTACTTATGTACCTGCTAATATGAGCAAACGCTGAATGAGTAAGCAGCTGAGGATTACCTGACTCTTCTGGTCTGCACACCTTCTCCACAGTTTTCTTTCAAGTCGACGTTGCTGACTTTCCACACACTCCACGGCTCGGCCACCCACACGTACTGTTTGCAGTCACTCTGACATGGCACCACCTCGTACACCTGAAGAAAATAACACACTTTAAGCTGATCGACCAGCAGAGCAGATGTAGGAAACTGCAGATTCTCTTCTAAACTTTTCTGCTGCAGAGAAGCCTCAGACGCTTGCTTAACTAATAAATTTGATCCTTTATGGTCAAAAAGGAAAAAAAAGTGGCCTCTGCAAATATATATTTTTATAAATATTTCATCTTAGCCATGCAAGTTTGTCAGTTAAGGTTTGCCTAATACGCAGTGATTCTTTGGCTCAGCTCTCCGAGGTTTAACTCAGCCAACGAGATTATTTCTGCCCCCGGAGAAGCTTTGCCGCTGAGAAATGTCTGCATAAATAAAACTCCGGTCTCCTATAGGAGCTTGTTTGCTTACAACGATGACATTGTGACTGTGTGCATTTATCCGTCAGTGACCCACTGACACTGATGACACTTAACATCTGTGATTACACTACAAATACCTGAGGAAAGCAGCTCTTACCTGGGCCTGTAGCAGTGAGTCATATCCAGCAGGGATTGGGTTGGATTAAAAGGAGACAGATGGATTAATGAGCACATGCCAACTGTTCATACACTGCAGAGTCTGTGATTAATACAACATTGAAGAGGACATAATCAGAAAAGCCCACGGTGCAAATACCTGCGTGAACAAATTCGCTGCGCTTCAACACAACCTAAACCTGCAGCCGCTGATGCTCTCAGGCCTGGAAAGCATTTCATTTTTGCAAATCACAGAACCTTAAGGAATCAATTGGCACATGTGGGGGCATTAATTCTGTGGATGGGATCCATTTATAGCAGCTGCTGCTTTCTGCAGCGTCGCTGCTCAGAAAAGCACGACTGCAGCAATAATGAGCGGAAGGTAAGAGAAAGCGCTGCAGACTCGAGTTTATTGGCATTAATAATTAATTTCTTTCTCTCTAGTACTAGATATGTATAATGTGCAGAATACTTGTAATAACTACAGATATATTGTAGCTCATAAATATTAAAGGAACAGTGGTGCACTGCGTGGATGAGTCTCGCTGCCGGTACCTGGTTGATGTGGTCCAGTTTCGGACATGGCCGCCCTCCGTTGTAAGGCTTCTCTCGAAGCCATTTGGAGCGAACTTTGACCCCGCTCCCGCAGGACTTGCTGCAGCGTGACCAGTTGGACCATTCGCTGAGTTTGCAGTCTGAAGGACAGGGGATGATGCAGGCCTCTTCGATGTAGCCTGAAAGCGGAGGAAGAGCAGGAGGGTTTGTGGTGGATCGCTGAAGTTAGCTACAAACATCAGCCAAAGCACTGCTGTGCTGCTTTTCATGGATTTTCATTAAATTATTGGAGCGTGCATCGTCTCTTACTAATTATTTCATGAGGAAAAACATTTACCAGAAAACTGATTTACAAGAAATTTCCTTTGAAATAAAAAGCTTTGTTCTTGCTGCCTCCCACCAGCAGGAGCTCCGTCTCACAGGTCGGAAACGGCGGCTTTGGAGAGAAACATCCACGGTACCGGGTGCTGTTTTCTTTATCTAGCGGAAACCTTTATTTGTCCGACTTCCAAAAGCATCGTTTTTATTTCCCGTCTAACGTTTCAGATTTATTTAAATGCTGGAAGCAGAAAAGGACCCAGCTGTAAAAGCACTGCAAACTATTAACCAATATTTTACAAACAAATCTAAATGCATCTATTGATTTTTAAGCCAAGTGGAATGAAATCAGCGTCCATTGTGTGGTGCATTACAGAGAAGAAAGAAAAGCACCGAAGCAGAGGCAGGGCCTGGCTTCTTATTCCCACAGCCCACAGAGTCCTGACACCATCAGCAGGGTGGTGCTTTCTCGGCTCCTCCTGCGTTTCTGCTTTGTTTTCATCGCCACACGCAGGTCAAGCTTCCATCAAATGTGATGAAATTTCTCTACACACCTGGCTTTGTGCATTACAACTTTTTCAGAAGGTTTCGTCGCTCAGCGCCGGTCTGTTCAGCGCCTCAAGTACATCTTTCCAGGCTTATGTAACAGCACCGGTCTGTAAATCAGTTTAGCCTCTGATTAAGAAAATCAATGAAGTGAATGAACTGTTAAAACGCAGCGTTTCACCGGCTGCCTAAACGCTTCCCCTTCCTAATGTGAGCTCCTCCACGCTGCTTTCAGTATCACGTGGTGCTATGCTGATGATGGGCTTGCTGAGAACACACTTCCCACAATTCAAGGGGAATCCCACGCAGGCCAGTCACTCCTCACACATCAGTGCTGTCAAAGTGAAGCAGTTTTCTCACTTTCTCTAACCTGGGAAAAGTCCTGCTGTTGCCTTCGTGCTTCACACTGACAAACAAGAACACCTGAACTCTGCAGGATCACCGCGCTGTCAGTGATTCCTCCTCCTCAAGCTTCAAAGCCTGAGCTAAAGTTTAGGCTAACACAACTCAGGCCATGACCGGAAAGTTCCAGGCAGAGAGCTGTGCTGGTGTGATGATGATGTTTGGTAACCTGCCTTCCATCCCCCCAGAGCTTCACCCTGCACCAGTGAGCCTAAAACAAAGGCTGTGTGTTATAGAAGCTATTTGCTTTTTGCTGGCACGAGCACAGACTTAGCGTTGCTTAAGAAAGCCGAGGAACATCCGGACCGCTGCCGCCGAAGGTCGTAGCCAAATGGATTGTTTGACTTTAATCGTGGGATTTTAAACTTGGCTCAGCTGGAGAGGACAGTTGAAGGGTGATCGTGTCACCCAGTCTGCTGCACCCGAACACAGCGGCGCGTTTTCTTAAAGCTAATAAGATTAGAAAACAAAAGTCTGCTCAATCCAGTCAGAGGCAGAGTTCAGTACAATACAGGGATCCCATCCATACACGGACACGACCGTTAACTGTACAGTTAACCATAACCATAATTATTACTTGCATTATCTACACTTAGCCTTACCAAGCCTGAACACACACGTCTCTGAAAATCGAAGGGTTTACGTAACAGGAACTTGATTTTAGTTCCCATTTGTGACTTTGTAAACCGACTTAGTTCCCCACAACACGAGTAGTTCCTGGACGGACACACACACACACACACACACACACACGCGCACTGACCTCCTTTCACTCTGCTGCCCCTGAGCCAGGATCAGCATTTTTACACCCTTGCTGAGTAAAGCCTGACCTCTGAAAACACCTCCGTTACCTTTGACCCCTGCTTCAGTTAAGTCAGGTCATTCTATAATCACTCACAGCATCACTGGAACATTCAGTCACTGCAGAAACCGCAGCGACCGAGTCTGCAGCTGACTTGTAGTGCAACTTGTTCAGTGTCACGTGTCCTTTGGGATGCTTTTGGGCTGAGGCCAGGGGGATCACTCCCCCCCGCCCCTGCAGGTAAATGTACAGCTCCCACTACACTCTCCAGTCACTGCTGCAGAAAGCTTAGCTGGTAAAAACTGTATTTCACCAAATGATGGGAACAGTGTTACTAATCACATGTTTAAACCTCCTAATAATAATAATAATAACCAAACTCTCTAAAAATGAGTCAAACATCAAAAATTGTTGGGTTTTTTTTTTTGCTTGAATTAATGTTATATTAAATTTACATTAAACTTTACTTTTCTAGGGCAAGAGATTATTTTGTTGAGAGGTCTCTTTATATTTGTAAGGTCTCAAATTTCAGAATGACCCAGTGCCCTCTGGGATTAGTGTGTTAATCTGATCCAGAATCCAGCAGTGTGGCACTTTGCAAATATGATCTCCTGCCTGTTATTGATTTATCTGGACAGACAGGTAGATGTGAGCACATTTTATAGAATTAGAATATAAGCTTCAGAGACCCACGAATGTTTTTCCCCTCAGTGTTAACCTGTTCTCAAAAGACTGAATTACATGGCAACATCAAGCATTTTTGGATTCAAAAAACTGTCGTGTTCCTTTAGATATTTATGGGAAAAAACCCTCAGCATTCCTAATATGCTAAATCTGGCAAGGATACATGCACTATATAGCAAAGAGTATCCACTCGTAGCCATCCAAATCAATAAATTCGTGAATTAGACTGTGAGCCACACCTTCGACCTCACAAACGTGTGTGTGGAAAGAACGAGGAGCTCTGAGGAGCTCAGTGATCTGCAGCGTGGCACCATCATAGGATGATACCTGTGCAACAAGTCCAGCTGTGCAGTTTGCTCCCACAGTCAGCTTTTAGTGAGATTTTAACAAAGTGGAGGCGACTGGGAACAACAGCAGCTCGTGTGGTAGGCCACGTAAAATCACTGAGGATGCTGAGGGTCACAGTGCACTGAGGTCGCCACCTACCCAGAGCCTCATGGAGGGGGTTTCTATGGCCGAACCACTGCAGCTGAGCCTTACGTCACCACGCGTCGGCTGCAGTGGTGTAAAGCACGCTGCCTGGCAGTCCAAGCCTGGGTTTGGTGGTTGCCAGGGGAACTACATTGTGCCAAGTGTAAAGTTTGGTGGTCAGGAGGTGGCTCGGCGCCTTAGTTCCAGTATTTGTTTCAATAACCACCAACACAATCAACCCAGAACAGCACAAAGGATCATCCTGCAAACGAGCAGAAGCGATGTGGGTGTCAGCACTTCACACATGCAGTTAGTTACATTTACCCTGATAAAAATAATGTGAATCTGTAAGCATATAGCTTTTATGTGGCTAATAAAGTCAATGCAGCTGTGCCATGCTCCTAAATGTGCACGTTGAGCTTATTTTTCCTGCATGCTGTGTGATACTGGAGGCATTTATTAATGTCAAAGGGAACAATGTGACAAACAGCCAGCTGTGACAACAAAAAGGACAGTTTCTACAACATTTGGGATGAGGAAGGATCCAAAGCTTTAGCACCCAGATCACAGCTGAGAACGGCCCCTCTGCTGTCATTACAAGCTCATTCAAGCAGCGACTATCACATTCATCGTAGGTGCAGGTAAGATATCCTTTTTTACCCACTGTGTGTGTGTATTCTGAAAGGAAATCTCCAGCACGTACATATGCAACAGGGCCACAAGAGGAGCGATGTCCACGTGTTTCCTTTGCTGAAGTTTTACGGTGCTTTTACTGAATCAGAGCAGCAGTTTTTGCACCAGTGCAAACGACTCCATAAACAGATTTTTTGTCCATGTGGTCAGGAGCAAAGTCCAGGTTACAGCACTGGCATGTGGCCTGGGAGGCTCTCGGCGCACCTTTTGACTCCAGGGATCACCCAACATCACTGCCTGTTACCCCCCTCTGCACCACAATCCTCTTCAAGGTAATAGAGACGGTCTAATCCCTGGAAGCTCTGAGAAACAACTGTGGAGGCTTTATGCTCAGCTTGGGGAACAGCAGTGACCCTCTCATGTTCTTTACTAAAATGATCGAACATTGACCTTCGTCCTCAAACCTTCAGGAGATGCTTGCTTTTAAGCTTTAGCCTTTATGACTCCCTCCAACAACTGCATCCCCTCCTCCTTTCGCATAGTGCTGAGCCTCCCTGCAATATGATGAGGCCGAGGCTCCCTGAGCCTCCCTGCAATATGAAGTCACAGTGAAGGTCAGAGCATCATGGCTTATTGATAGTAGCAAAGATAAGAGATATGAGTAATGTTAAGCATATTAGAGATAAGTGGTTCTGTGTCAGCTTTGGCATAATTTAATGTTAAGTACGTATACATTATTGATAGCATTTATTATACAGTTTGAATCAGCTGTTGCACAGGGGCTTTATTTTGTGTGTGTTAGACCAATCAGGGTGAGCCGGGTGAAAACGTGGCTTTGCAGAAAGGAACAAAGGCATCTTCTGCAACAAATTTACATTAAAGGGACACGTTTTAACTCAGCAGTGGTGGAAAAGCTACTTTTAAAGGTTTATTTTTGGGCTTTTTGGCCTTTATGTTTGTCAGGATACTGGAGTGGACATTAAAGTGGGGGGAGAGAAAAGGGAAGGACACACAGAGTTAAAGATCCGTGACAATTCAGCTCAACACTGTGGCTTATTGTGACACACACACACACACACACACACACACACACACACACACACACACAGTCTTCTGTTTACTCTTCTGATTTTTGCATCCCCACTTTTGAATTGGCTAAAAAAATATACCCATATAACAGGATACAACATGCACTTCTCACTGTCGAAACCTCTGAAAAGCAGCTTATTTAAAACAAATGGTGCTCAAGACGAGGATTCCCTTATGCAAAAAAATTCCCATGAAGGAATAAAACAATGTGAAAAGTGTGCAAAGCAAAACCACAAATCTTGAAATAACATCCACATTTAATGATAACCCCCTTTTTTCTGGTGATGTCTGTGGAATAAAAAGATAAAAGCAGCACAGTTTGCCTGATCGACACTATAGCCGGGGGCACGGTGTCAGCCACGGAGTCGTGGAAGGACCACGTCTCCTCCTCCATCAAGATTAAAAGTGATCGTGGCTGCGATGGAGAGAAACTGAAGGAGGGAGAACAGTGGAAGGCGGCTGAATGAGGCGAATAAAAGAGATTTAATGATCTCTTTGAGCTTCACACGCGCTAATGCCAAGCATGTTTTTGTTTTTCTGTGCACCTCCAGGAAAATCTCTTTGTTCTTAGCTCAACGATGCTTGAAGATGAACGCATGGATGCACACGCACGCACTCGCATAGGTGTAAAGATACACAGAATCTGACAAAAGTGCACAAACACGCGCAGCCCCGTCCTTACGATGTGCTCTCGTCACGCCCACACTCAGATTAACTGACGCATATCTGAATCTGTGACTCACACAAGGAGACTAAAACCATGTTTATATATGCACAGCACTGATGTATTCATTTGAACATCTCCCGCATTCTATTTCACAGCAATTTCACAACGAGTTTCCGGGCTGGAATTCTTTGCTTGAAGTATTTTGGATCTCAGATAAGACCTTACAATGAGGAGACAAATGACTCTGACAGGAGTGTGCCAGAAAAAGGAGCCCGTATGTGAAATTCAGTATTCAGAACGAGTCCTTAGCATGCACGGGAGGGGCTTTCATATGTGCACAAACAAAAAAAATCTTTTGCTTCAGATGAATATTTAACAGAACAAAGTTACTCTTCCCTCTGCTGTATTCAAATATACTACAGTAAACTTCTCACCTGAAACAAGACGTCAAGGCCGAGGAAGAGGAAGAGGAAGAGGAAAAAACTAAGGATGCTGAGAGCTGCCACCAAATTTTCAATGATAGTTAAGTGAACTTTTTAAAAAATGCAGCATCTCTTCTGACAAGCAACATCTTTGCTGGATAATCCACAGAAAAACGTTTCTTTAGTGGAAGCAGTGAAAGCGGTGGGCCGTGTGGAGGGGCGAGTGGGCGGTGCTACTGTTACACATACATGGAGCCCAAAACCACATTTTACTGGTTTCAGCCTGAGTTTTAAAGCAAATTTAGGAGCAAATGATGTGTAAAACAGGACTGCTTAATGCTGCACTTCCACCCACCGTGACGCACACTGTGTGGCACGCAAAGGTGTTCAGTGCAGTCGCACACTGCTGCTACAGGTGCAGTAAAAAAACACCACTTTAACGTAAATTTTGGACCAAATGACACATCAAAGCAAATATATGCGAATGAACAGTAAGGTGAAAACAGGAACGTTGTCCAAAGGTGCTGCGACCGCCGTCGTGGCTTTAAACACAAAGACGACCTGGAATGATAAATGGACTAGTTCTTATATACTGTAGTGCTTTTCTACTCTTCTGAGCACTCACAGCGCTTTATACAGCCTGTTTACATTCACCCATTCACACCACATTCATACAAGCACCTCCATGTGAAGCTAAGCTAAGTGCTTATTAGCTAACATACTCCAACGCTTGTGTCGGAGAGCAACTTGGGGTTCAGTATCTTGCCCAAGGATACTTTGGCATATAGCCCGGAGAAGCCAGGAATCGAACCGCCAACCTTCCGATTAGTAGGTGACCTGCTCTACCTCTTGAGCTACAGCCACCCCTTGGAAGTGTTGCTGTAACTGACCTTCAGTTGTTCAGCTGATATCAGTCCACCTGAGTCCACTAACATGCTGCTTCAGAGAAAGCGTGGCCTCAGGCCATCCAAACAGAAATAGTTTAATACTTCTTTTATGAGCAAATGTGTCTTTAAAATAATCTGCACAAACCTATTCAGAGGTTTTATTTTACCAAAGGAACAAACTCTGGGACTAAACGCACACGCCGACAGCACACGTGCACGTGCACCCACCGTGACTGTTGCAGCGCGAGGTCTCCACCAGCCTGTTGTCCTGGTCGTAGCACACCATGGCCTGGTAGCGGTAGCCCTGTCCACATTCCTTGATGTCTCCCTGCACCTTCATTCCCAGGATGCTCTCCACTCTGGCTCCCTCGGGCAGGATGCAGTCTGACCAGTTCCCCACCGGCTGTGCATTGTACTTATCACAGGGGCAGTACTGCGTCTCGCTCAGAGGGTACATTTGTGTGTTCTTGCACTTGTCTTTCTTCTTGCTTCTCCCTGCACAGTGGAGCAGGATAGAGATTAAGAGAATCATCAAGAGATCTACATGTCTGCTGGCACTGACAGATTTCAGCAGGATATGCTGAGGCTGCTTTCAAGGTCTTGTTTACCCGCTAAAAAAAGAGAAAAAAGGCAAGACAACACCGGAGTTGCTGTGCCCCTATGCATGTGGGATACACGATGATAGATTAGGCTTGCCAAATCGTTCCCAGCATAGTGAGCTCTTACTGAAACAGCTTGATATTTTTTATCCTCGCACATGCTAAGCATCGTTAATCACAGATCACTGTGCAAAGAAATAGTCTCCTCCTTACAGCAGTCTATAATTAGGTGCTGTTTCCAGTGTAAATAAGGAGATAATGTGTGGATGGCGTTCGCTCTGATGATCCGAGTCTTTACCTGCAGTTTTTTGGCATCAAAATTACTTTGAGCTGCGGATTTCCAAATATATCTCGTGTCGGGACCGCAGCTCGTTAGTGCTGATGCTGTCTGCAACATGACATCACAGTGACCAACAGGCAGCAGGAATTAATGTGTGTGTGTGTGTTAGCGTCATCTTACTGAAGCTACAGTCGCAGTGTTAGTAATAATGCTTCTGAAGCACAGGAATGTGGATAAACAACAAAATCCTGATGTAAAACTATCAACAATTCAGGTGCAGTCTTGACTTATGACAGTAATAGCTCGTCTGTTCTTTAGCACATAGGTGACTGGCTCAAAAGGCACTTAACATTCACATCAGGGGATGACGGAAGCCTCACAAATCCACTTTCTCACAGTTTCGAGTCGACTCTGTATCCTCAGTGGGCGCTTGTGGAGGCGCCTTAATTCATTACACCATTACACATGACTGCGATGCACAGGCGTCGCCCAGGTGACTGATGGGTAACAAAGGCAGAAGACTTCTAGACTTGTTGCTTTAATCCCACCTGAGCATTTAGCTGTCAAAAACCAAATGCATGTATTTATGACCTTACGTCTCATATAAAGGTTCATCTATTGAAGCGCTGCTCAAATCTTGTGCTACCTCTCAAATGTTAAAGTGCAATGCAAAATAAGTGCCTGAAAACGGCCTGCAGCTGTGCATTGTTTGTGCTGCGCCGCTCCGTCCTCACCTATCAATGCCCTCTTTCTGGTGCGGACCCCCACACAGTCAGCTGTGCAAGACGAGAAC
Organism: Apistogramma diplotaenia; assembly: GCA_015052665.1. Classification (NCBI taxonomy): domain Eukaryota; kingdom Metazoa; phylum Chordata; class Actinopteri; order Cichliformes; family Cichlidae; genus Apistogramma; species Apistogramma diplotaenia. The sequence goes on from VOQJ01031361.1 coordinate 11,932, forward strand.
TTGGACCAGTTGGTGAGCTGGCAGTCATCCTGGCAGGGGAGCTGACAGCGCTGAGTGATGGCAGGCATGGCCTTGGCGAATTTCAGACACTCGCCGATGTCGGCCTGTGTCCCGTCCAGCTGGCGGCAGGACACAGCTGGAAGAATGAGAGGAAGTCGGGTCAAAAGACCCCATTAGAACATGAAACTTAGTGCTTTAATGACCGATTGTTTCGTCAGATTGATTGGAAGTTGTAACAGGAATGGAAAGTTAAAGACATTGTTGAAAGGTAATAAAAGACTGAGTGTGTTAAGTACAATGTTGTAAAAAAACATACTCAAGTAGAGATACAGTAAGTCAATACCATTTTCATGACTGATGCCGTTACACAGTCATAAATAGCACATGCACAGCACCCTCACGCTGCTATACCCACTGAATGAAGGTAGTGAATATATATGAACACACATTTGCTCTCTTTGTGCATCTGATACAGTTAAGAGGACTCATTAACACATTACCAACAACCACACACATTCACATTTGTGCACAAAGTCCAATAAACGACTTTGTGCATCTAAAGCTAAAGATTTCAACCTGGTTCTACTTTGGGGAAGTGAAACATCAAAAAAACTGCTTATATGTTTAACTTATGCACAATTAAAATGCAGAAGGAAGGGGCATTCATATTTCATATAGATGCTCGGTAGATTTCCCTGCAATGACGCACTTCGATTTCCCTCAAGTTAAATGTGTGAAGAGTTCAACGAGGTGCTTTCAGCTGATCACTGATTGGCCACAGCGGATGGATCCGCATGTTTGATTCGCCACATGTGTTTCCTGACACAATCCTCACGTTTATCCAGAGCACATTAGCCTGTGACCTCCTGACCCCGGGTTGGTGCCATCTCCTCGTCTTAAACCTGATCAGTATTTAGGTCAGAAAACTAGACTCAAATAATACAATCAGTTATCCAGTTATTTCTGAATTATACAAAATATACAGAGTCAAGTTCAGATCAGTTACAGAAGGCCTTAAAGGCAGATTTGTTACCTTTAAAAGGGTCAATTCAATTCAATTTTATTTACAGTATACAGCCCCAAATCACAACAAACAGTCGCCTCAAGGCGCTTTTTATTGTAAGGTAAAGACCCTACAATAATTACAGAGTAAACCCAACAATCAGAACGACCCCCTATGAGCAGCACTTGGCGAGAGTGGGAAGGAAAAACTCCCTTTTAACAGGAAGAAGCCTCCAGCAGAACCAGGCTGAGGTCAAAGGCCACTTTCCTCCCTTCATTTTGCTCAGCCAAGCAAAAAAATGTGGTTTCTTAAAAAA
>VOQJ01031377.1:2500-11320 GCA_015052665.1 Apistogramma diplotaenia
TTTAAATTTGTAAACTTTGGTCATTTTTGTGTTAATAGTATTTTAAAAAACCTGTAATTCATAAAGCTTTATGGAGTTCAGTCATTTACTTGTATTAGTTTAGAGTGCAGATCTGCCACATCCAGCATGGCGGAAGCATCGATGTGTCAGAGCAGCAGGCCGACCTGCTGGGTGCAGATGTCTGTGCCATGATTATAGCAGTGGTGGAGCAGAGAGGAGGGTGGAGAAGATGAAAGAACATTGAACCTGTCAAAGGTGGTGTGGGAGCATTTCACAGGAACAAACAAAGTTGGATCTATTTTCATTAAAAATTAATAATTGCATTCACGTTAATATACATTGTTTAATTGGTATTTATTGTGATGGTCACAATGTGAAAAACAGGAGATGTAAGACTGAAATAATCGTTGACTGATCGATAAATCTTTGATAGATTAGTTGACCCTAATCGGCTGCTGTGAGCTTTGGTTCTGTGTGAACGCTCGCAGACGTGTTGGGTTCTGGGCTCGACCCGTGTGCGTAAACCCACCGAGCACCAGTGAACGCACCACACTCCTCTTATATCAGCACCACTGCACTCGCACCCTCAGCTGTTTGCACGTGAAGTGGCATAAATGAGCCCTTGAGTGGACGAGCCGAAGCATCTCAGTGTGTTTGTTGGAGGAGGGGCTCATGGAGGGGGGGGGGTCTCAGCACCAGTGTGTGGGTGGATCACCTGTACAGTCCCTTCATTAAAAGCACTTTGAGGGGACTTGTTACACACACACACAGACACTCTCACACTCTCTTGGCTCTGTATGATGTCATAGAGTGCAATGTCCCAGTATGGCCATCACAGCCCCAGAAGCCCCACCCAGCTTCTGTTTACAAAGGTCAGCCAATCAGGAGAAGGCAGCTTGTTTCAGGCAGCAGATGATCTGCACCAAAGGCCCAGTGTGAGAATCCTGCTGCTGTAGCTGAGCTCGCCTGTACGAGGCAGAGGTGAGACGCTGCTCTGCCTCCTGATGAACCGTGTTTGAGGACACCACAGTTATAATGTGCACTGATGACAGTCAGGCTTCAGTCTCCTGCCGTCCTGAGCGAGCGGGGCTGCAGGTCGAAGCTTCGTTCCTTCTGTTAGAGGCGGCGCTGCACCTGTTTATTCCATAAACGCAGCAATCAGCTGAGCTCTGGCAGATAAGCTGTCGCCTAAATCGCATCATCTCGGCTGTGTTGCTGTGACCTCGAAGCATTAAGGCGCCAGCGTTCGCTCTCGTGCGCTGACTTGCAGATGGGATGATGGGAGAGTCCGAGGACGGAGGCTTTAAGCGCAGGGCTCCGAGTCCAGGCTGCGCGATCCTGCAGCCCTGAGCTGTTCCCGGCTCGCAGGACGAAGCTGTGACGCTTCAGCTGTGAGCTGTGGTCCAGGCTCAGGTGTTACAAGTGAAAGCAGGAGAAACAAAGAGGGCTGTCTGCACACGCGTTCATATTTAATCACCAAAGTGCTGCTCAGGTGTGAAACCAGCAGCACTTTTTCCTCCTCTTGCTAAATATTTCACATCATGTCAAAGCTTTTTTCTTTTGTATTGAATATTTATTAGGAGCCGGTGAGTTCTGATGTTTCCCCTCTGATTTTTCTCCATTTCTCTCATTAGCAGTGCAGCTCAGACTGTGCATGAATGCAACAACAGATGCACTTCATTGGTAGATAATGATAAGATAATGATTAGCTTCACACAGACTCAGGTGGCAGAAGACGCAGGCAGCACATGTTGGCAGTGGAAGTCCGGTGTACAGGGCTGTGTGGATGCAGTGTGTGAGTGGAATAGTGGGAGTTTGTGGTATATTTAGAGAATATGTGACTGTAACGTGACTCCAGTGCAGCTGTTTGTACCTGATTTACCTGAAGTGAAACTCTGCTTTGTACAAAAAGCTCTTTGAAAGTCTTAAATCTGTGGGGTCCTTGCACCTTTTTAAGGGTTGATTCTGCTTTATTTGTCTAATCTGCTCCTGTAAACCGCTTTGCAACCCACCCCCACCCCCGGGCCTCTTTTCGCGCTGCGTCACAGGCTGCTCGGTTCTGTGATGGGGGTCTTACGGCTGCTGTCTCAGGCAGGCCCGGGCTGTAAACTGCTGTGGTTCTGAGTGGTGGGTGATTTTTGCACCAGTGTTGATTTTGAGGAGAAACTCGTGACTTTGAGCAGCAGCTGCTGCAGCATGAAGGGTGTTTCCTGACATGCACGGTGAGCAGGATGGGATTAAGGAAGTCTCCTGTATGTCGGCATGAAACCTGCTCTGGAGCTTTGCTTGGTGAGAACCTTTCTGCCCCCCCCCCGACTCTGACTTCACTGTGCATATTGATTAGTGGGGCTCTGATGGGAGGAGAACATGATGATGTTTGGTGAAACGTTTATCTGAATGACTTTGAGGCCTTTGGGAGGGTGCCATCAGTGCTAACCACTTAGCATAAGCCAAATTAGCTGCTTGTTGCTGACTTGCAGCTGCACAGCCCTGTTGGCCACTGCGTACACTCAGAAGTCCAAAGCTTTAGCTGCAGGCTTCACAAACCCGTGTGTGACCTGACGGTGGCTGCGTCCGTGCTTTATACCGTCTGCATCACCCTGTGGGTGAAGCCGGAGCCACGTCCATGTGCGTCCTGTAGCCCACCTTTGCTGTAGACCTCCACACTAATTAGCAGCAAGCAGCTTTAATATGCTGCGACTACATGATGGTTTCACAGTGGTGTTTAGGAGGCCCATCAGCACAGTCCTGACATTGATTTTCAGTCTCTCTGATCACTTTGCGTCTTTTCTTCATCGAGCAGTCAAATTGCACAACACGCCCACAGAACCGGAGCCCACGGTCTCGCTGTGCTGGCTGTGATGGAGGCAGACGTCATTTCAAACAGGCTGCATGACACATGACTGACAGCCTCTGTTCTGATAACTCCGACGCACCGCTCATCGAGCTGTCACTGGTGCTCTTCCCGTTTTAAACCGGAAACCACGTGGCTTTTGTTCTCCGGTCCTGTCAGCAGTGCTGAAGGACTGTTGTACAGTGCAGTTCTGTCCTCTTCGTAACCACGTTATTCCTGTTTAGTTTCACTCTGGTTGTTTGTGCCGTTTGTTCTCTGCAAGAAGAAGGTTACATCATCGTCTTCTTCAAAACTCCCCAGCTGGGAGGATTTAAGCTCAGTGCTACTACTAACGTTAGTCTGCAGAGCTTCATGACGGCTACAAGAATGATTTTAACCCCTACAACTGCAGCCAGACCCAGTCGTGGATTTTTAATGTTGATAATAGTGTCTTTGTGTCAATAACTGAGTTTCATCTATTTGTACTATGTAATGTTAGAATTCCCTGCAGCTCTGCTCCAGCTGACAAATGTGTGTGTTTATATTATTTTAATATAGGGTTCTATTAAGAACCTCATTTAACATTTACGCCTTCAGAAGCTGCACGCCGCTTCAGAAGAGGCGTCTTTGCTCGATTGGTCCTGAAAAGGTAAATAATCAACAGTCAGTGGTCATGTCAGGCACATAAGCCCCACCCATCTGTTGTTCAAACCTTCTATCTGCAAGGGCCAGCCAATCAGAAGACAGCTAGCTAGCTGAACTGAGTGCAGGGTAACATAAATAAGGATTATATTGAACTCTGAATCATGCAAAGCCAATCTAGTAGAGTCCAAGATTGTATCTATAGAAATTAGCAGAAGAAAAAAAAACTGTCAATTGATTTGTTTAAATTTCTTTTTATGTTTGCAAGAAGCTTTACAGCCACAGCAATTCAGTTCAGTTCAATGTAATTTACGTAGCTCGTTATCTCCTCAAGACACTTTATATTGTAAGGTAAAGAATTACAGAGAGAAGACAACAGTCCAAACGACCCCCTATGAGCAGCACTTGGTGACTGTGGGAACGAAGAACTCCCTTTTAACAGGAAGAAACCTCGAGGCTGAGGGAGGGGCAGCCATCTGCTGTTTGGGGCAGAAGACACTCTGTGGAAGAGGCTTCACATCTTCTCTCGGTTTATTCAAACAAAGCTCATCGATGCTGAGAAACAATCGTGTTCCTGTTCGAGGAACCATCACTGACTGATGATCAGGGTTACAGTGGGAGGGGCTTTTCCTGCCTTTACCCAAACACGTTTTCATGCTTTATCTCAGATACTCGGGCACCTTTGATATTCTGGTCCCTCGCAGACTCGTTGGCAGACTCGTTGGCAGACTCGTTAGCAGACTCGTTAGCAGACTCGTTGGCAGACTCGTTAGCAGACTTGTTAGCAGACTCGTTAGCAGACTCGTTAGCAGACTCGTTGGCAGACTCGTTAGCAGACTCGTTAGCAGACTCGTTGGCAGACTCGTTGGCAGACTCGTTAGCAGACTCGTTGGCAGACTCGTTGGCAGACTCGTTGGCAGACTCGTTGGCAGACTCGTTGGCAGACTCGTTGGCAGACTCGTTAGCAGACTCGTTGGCAGACTCGTTGGCGTTCACGTGGCCCGATCCTGCTAAACGGCGCTCCAGCCCACAGGGCCGCTCACAGGCAGGAAAACGCAGGCTTGTGTGTCTGCGTCTGCCTTCGTTTGACAGTTTAACCTTTTAATTAGGCCGGAGAGAGGAAGCCGAGCGAGGCGTCACTACGGCTCAGACACTGAATGGTTTCAGTGTCTGAACTGCAAATTGAGTCTAATTTTGAACAGTTAGTGTCATTTATTGAGTGAGGAGGCCGAACATTTACCCGATCAGGCAAAGAGCAGCTCGTAGAGGTTTTCAGGGTGATTCCTTCTTTGTAAGGTGACAAATATGATGACGTGATGCCGTCACACTGTACCGACTGCAGAGACGGAAGTGTCCCGAGCTGACACACGTGCTCTCCTTTCCTTTCCTGCTGTTACATGGATGTAAAACATCGTCACCGTGTCGGCGTTCCCAGGTTGTCGGCGTTCCCAGGTTGTCCTCACACGATGAGCCGAGTTCAGCGTGAAACACTGTAACAAAAGGTCAGGCGTGATCAGATGGAGTGACGGAGCAGCATCACAGCCACAGACTGCTGTTTTTAAAGTTTGTTTTCAGTGATATTCAATGATTTGCATCTTAAATTTGTGACATTAAAGACAAAGTAGGTAGTTTGAGTCTCACACTGGAGCTTCAGAGTGACTCCACATCAACCAAGTGTGTCGGCCTGCAAAGAGTTTTTCACCCTTTAAACGTGGAAATCAGTACGACTGAGACCAGAGAGGGAATCAATACACAAATCAATAAATAAGTAACTGATGAACTGCCCCTGAATGAGCACCTGAGCCTCCTACAAGGTTCAGACGTGTGTGTGTGTGTGTGTGTGTGTGTCCCACTGTATTTCCACTGGTGGCATCCTAACCCACTGCTCCGACGGGGCGCCCTGGGTTTCTGTGTGTCTGCCATTGTGGACGTGACACTCGGCTGCTGCTACAGCTGTGTGTATATTTAGATCTATACTGTATGTGTGTGTGTGTGTGTGTGTGCGTGCCGCCCCTGGCTCTGCTGTGGACACACACATTGTAAAGCCAGAGGACGCCCCGCCATCCACACGGGTCCCTGCATGTGAGTGTGACAGCCCAAGGTCCCCGAAGCATGACGCATGCTTCAGCCTCCATTTATGTGTGTGTGTGTGTGTGTGTGTGTGTGTGTGCGCCTGCTGGAGGTAGATTTGGTTACCATGGCGGCTTTGTGGGTGGACTGGCTGTTTATGATTATGTGATAAGGAGAGAGATCAAGTGAAAGCTGGATGTTCAGGAAAAGGACAGCAGAGTCCAGTAAAGGCAGGTTCTGTTCTGCAGAGCCGAGCTGGGCTCCACTCGGTCTGTGCAGCAGCCAGTTCACAGCAGGAAACGTGCACATGCTCATAGTCAGGTTCTGTAATCTCTGGATCTCGTCTCAATCTCAGAGATGTGAAGATGCGTTTCCTTCAAAGTCACACAGGCTAAACGAGAGACGGGTCGTCAGCTGAGTCACCGGAACCATCCGATTGGCTCATTTTGGTTCATACTGCAAAAATATTAAGCTCATTTTGAAAGTCGTCAGATTCATGCAGGATAGCCTCACACGTTGTTGGCCAATTGCAGTGTCAGAGTCGGATCCCTGCAGAGAAACAAAGCTCCATCACTGACTGCTGGGTGGCCTCGTGGTGGCCTCGTGGTGGCCTCGTGGTGGCCTCGTGGTGGCCTCGTGGTGGGCTCGTGGTGGCCTCGTGGTGGCCTCGTGGTGGGCTCGTGGTGGCCTCGTGGTGGCCACAGCAGGCGGCGCTCAGACAGCCTGTGATTGGTGCTGCACGAAGACTCAACATGAGCATCTTTGTTTACTTTTTTCTTAGTTTAGTTCATTTGAGCAAGAAGTGACCTTATTTAGACAAGACAACACTAATGCGGTCAGATCGCTGCGTTCATAAACTGCATGGATGCATCGCCAGCTCGTTGGTACCAATAAAACATTAGCAGGTTCATTTTATTAATCAGATAATTCCATGTAAAAAGCATCAACAGATGAGGTCGCAGCTAGCATGGCCTCTTTGTTACCTCACACACAGGAATACACACTTCCACACTGCTTATGTGGCTGTAACATGTCTGTGGGAGGAGGCCCGAGTCCCTGAGATTCAGAGCCGGACCTGGTTACTGCGAGGCAGCAGTGCTAACCGCTGCATCACCGTGCTGGGAAAGACATGCTAATGAGGCTGTAATGGCAAATAAATGAGCAGCCACGACACATATATGAAAAAAGACCAAAGCTTTTTATTTATATTGACTGAGTTGCATTTGGAGCCTCAAGTGGACATTAGAGGAACTGCAGATTTTGGCACGTGAGCTTGTTTTTTATCACTGATGATGTAAGAAAAGCAAAAGCAAAGAGGAAACATCATAATTGGTTAATCCCAGTGTGTTAACAGCAGGAATGGTTTCGGCTGCTCGTGGTTATGAATCAGCACATTATTGGGAACCGCAGTTTTGTGTGATTGACACGGTTACATTGTTGCAGCTTCAGCTGGTTTTTTGAGAAAGTTGTTTGGGAAAACATCCGAGAACAGGAGCAGTGACATCACAGGTTTATGGTGAGCTTGATAAAACACGTTTTCGGGGCTTTTTCGGGCGGAACCGTTCCACCGCACGTTCTCAGCAGGCCGTGAAACTCCGAGCTGCAGTCGGCCGCTATCGATCCTGTCAGCTGTGTGCCGTTAAAACAGGCGAGTGGGGAGGAGAGTCATTAGGCTGCCAATGCAGGCTGCTGCGACACACACACACACACACACCTCACAGACTCAAACATATGCACCCACCCTGGCAGGTATCATTAGCCCACTTCTCACATCTGACGCTCCAAATCCAAGATGGCCGTCTCAGGCCTTCTCCAGGAGAACCGTTGCTAGGCAACTCCCTCCCTGCTCTGCTGCACTGCAAGTGGAAGATGGCGTCTCCCCACGGACCGCTCGTATGTGTGTGTGAGAGTGTGTGTGTGAGAGAGAAGACGAAGCAGAAATGTTGTTACGCTGCAGTCGAGCTGAGAAAACACCTCAGTCAGACCAACAAACACACACACACACACACACACACGCACACACACACGTTTGAGTGGAACAGATGAGCAGATCGCACCCAGATGTTCGGGCCACGGTCAGACTCCACACTCAGCTCTGCACCACTTCGTTTCCCACTCTTTGTGTTCATTAGACAATTAATTGTTTCATTTCAATTAAGACTCTTAGCAATGGACAGTGTGCAAGAGAGGCAGCAGGAAAGTGCAGGGTGGAGTGGGTGGAGACGAGTGTCAGCAGTGACAGAAGGAGAGCAGCAAGAGTGACGGTGGTGGTGAGAGCTGCTCTCACGCAGGCTTTGGAGGTGGTGGCGCTGACACAAAGACAGGAGGCTGAGGTGAAGATGCTCAGGTGTTCTCTGTTGGTGAGTGAAATGGAAGATTACAGATGTGTGTCTCAGAGGAGCGGCTCGGTCGGGCTGAGGTGGTTCGGTCATGACGGGTGACGGATGGACTGGACGAAGGGTGTGAGAGGAAGACCACAGAGGAGGTTCAGTGAAGGAGGACGTGATGTGACAGACAGGCTTTCGCTGACTACAAGAACAAGAAACATTCATAGAAAATCAGGATAGAACAGTAATTTTTTGGGTTTATTTTGCACTCCTGGTGGTGGAAAGACGATGGTGATTAAGAAGGTGACTTCATCCTGGAACACTTTAATCCTGTTTGTTTAACTAAAATGTTCTTTATCACAGATCATCGTCATTCCAGCCAGATGTTTGCAGCTCCTCTCTGAGGCATGTGGCTTATGAGTCCGATTTAGGTTAGAGAGCTTCTCTCTGACGTCTTCACTGCTTTTAATGAGAAACAAACCTGACTAGTCGACTACTTTTGAAACCACTGAAGCTCAAACACAGTTTAAAGGAGGCTGAACACGGCCCATACAAATGCTACCAGCACACTGTGCTTAATGTTGTGGCATGATGTCAGCTGAGGCTCCACAGAGACCTCAGTGGCTCTGGTGTCCACAGTCACCAACTCGACTGCAAGCAGTTGCCAAGCAGCAGCGAAAGGCGTGGCCTTTCCTTTCAAAGTAAAAGCACCTTGTAATGGTTAGTGTGGGCAACCATTGTAATCTGCATCACAAGGATATTAGTCAGATATTTTTACTTTATTGTTATTAAACCTTTATTCAAACCTTTATACACAGATTAAGAACAGTTCTTATTTACAGCTGCAGCACGACCTGTAAATAAGAAAACAATACACAACAATAATAATAATAAAATCACATGAAGATGTTTTAGTCTTCATGTGATTTTATTATTATTATTGTTGTG
>VOQJ01031381.1:4099-17583 GCA_015052665.1 Apistogramma diplotaenia
GCAGAATCCTTACCTGCTCCATTACTAAGTGGGGTTCCACAAGGCTCAATCCTTGGTCCACTGTTGTTTTCACATTATTTATTTCCTTTGTTGCTCTCCGTGCTATATTTATCGTCCAGGTGCACGCTGACATTTACTCACTCATACATACATATTAAACACATTTATTGGAAGTGACGAACTCCCTGCACTTTACATAAAATCCAGTTTAAATCTTTTCCACTAAATGATCTAGCTTGAAGGCACAATGAGAGTTTATCATTATTAAATTGATGAGCCGCATCATCAAAAATGTAATTTTTTTGGAAACAGTCAATTACTTATGATTCCTATATTATTTTGATTATTGTAGTTAGTTTGGTTATTCTAGTTATCGTGCCTCCTCTATGTCTTGCTGTCAAGTCTCAGTCTCTGTTTGCTTACTTCCTGTTTTATATTCTGGTCTCGTGTGTGTTGGGTTCAGTTTTTCTTTCCCTTGCCTCATTAGTCATATTCTGTTCACCTGGGTCCTCGCTTCCTAATCATGCGTGCATTCAAGCCCTCAAGTTTTCCTCACTTCGTTGTTACGTGCTCCCTCGTGCTGTGTGATCTCCAGTTCCATGTGCTTAGTATTTCTAGCTTCAGCCCTGTCCTGTTTGCATTACTGTTTGTTTCTATTTTGAGAGACTCCTGTAATAAAGTTGTTTCTGGGTCTAAGTCCTGTCTCACGAGTCCTGCATTTGGCTCCACAGTCTGCCTGTCACATGACAACCTCCAGCAACCACTCGCGACTGGTCGAAGAATACCGTCTTTCCCTGGCGAGTTGGGGTTGCCGGGGGTCACCGGCTAAGGCAGGGGTGGGCAACTCCAGGCCTCGAGGGCTGGTGTCCTGCAGGTTTTAGATGTGCTCCTGATCCAACACACCTGAATCACCTCCTCAGTATGCAGTCAAGTTCTCCAGAGTCCTGCTAATGACTTCTATATGTGATTCAGGTGTGTTGGATCAGGAACACATCTGAAAGCTGCAGGACACCGGCCCTCGAGTCCTGGAGTTGCCCACCCCTGGGCTAAGGCCTTATTCTATGACCTCAGTAAACATTTTCCAGATGACTTTATACGTAGTCTCAGTAGTGTAATTCTTGAACAAAACATGATGTTCATTTTGTCTATTATGGTCCCCATTAGTGTCGAACGGAGAGTAAAGCGAGGCACGTTTTATTGTTTGATTGATGAGGTGTTAGCCTAAGAGTATGCAGTATCCCTCAGTTTCACCGTCAGAGCCGCGCCAAGTTGGCAACAACACTCGGCGTCATTCTGGAGAAAAGATGCAACACTTAGCTTTTATTTCAGCCATAGATGTCACTCTGAGGGAAACGAGAAAGCTTCCCTCTGGTTATGTGGTAGAAGACATGCAACCATTATCAGCTCTCTATGCAATGAGGCAAAGTGAATACACTTGTGCATGTAAATGCATACAAGACTACACACCCTCTGGATATATAACCATCACGGGCATGTTGACTGCAAAGGGTTGATATACTCTTGTGATTTACTTACATCAGTAGTAATGTTCCGAATACATTTTTATTGACAGCAGTTACCCAGCACCAGTCATAACTGTTGTTAAAAACAAATTAATAAGTTAATTAATTCAAGGGGCATATTTATTGTGCTCTCTAATCTACGCCACATCTCTGCTTTGCAGCAAATTAGCTTCCAGCAGAGGAGAATTATAATAGAGGAGATGAAGTGAAGGTATATAATAGCTTTGCCCATTCTGGAAATGGGCTCTTTCTTCCATTGATATACAGCACAATTGTGATAGACTAATTCTGATAAAGAGCCACTCCGGGTGTTTGTGGTCATGAGGTCTTTTTGGGGGCTGTGGGTATCATTTCTGACTGTCAGAATAAATGCTGCAACTGGCTCTTTTCCAGGACAACCAAGACAGTCAACACTCGGCTTCGGTTTTTATTTCACGCCTGTAAGCGAGTCCGTGTTGGGAAGAGCTTTTAAGGCGCTGCAGCATTGCACCATTTTTAACCCGCTTAACTAATTTTCCCCACTGGTGCATTTATGTTACTGGAAAGTGTCTTAGCTCCTCGTGATGAGAAAATACTGTAAACCGTAGGATGTCGTTTTCAAGGTGTGCGGCTGGTGACAGCAACATATGTTTTAGTAGAGAGTGCGCGGTTCTGCTATAAATAGCTCGAGTAACACATTAAGGTGGATAAGTGCAGAACATTAGAAACCATTAGCTCTCACTCTATATTTCTGCTTTGCTTTACTTCAGGTGCTTCCTCTGTGCAAGCAGATGGAATTTGTTTGCCATTTGCACAGGTATGAAGCAAATTTTTCCAGAAATGAGCTTCCTCCGAAATGTGGCTGGCTTCTCCCTTATAGACAGGGTGAGGAGCGCAGCCTTTCGAGAGCGGCTCAAATTCAAGCCGCTGAGTTGGAGCCAGTTGAGGTGTTTCGGGCATCTGATCCGGATGCCTCCTGGGCGCCTCTTGGGTGAGGTGTACCGGGCATGTCCTACTGGGAGGAGGCCGCGGGGCAGACCCAGGACATGCTGGAGAGATTATATCTCTCAGCTAACCTGGGAACACCTTGGGGTCCCTCCAGATGAGCTGGTGGAGGTGGCTGGGGAGAGGGAGGTCTGGGCTTCTCTGTTTAGGCTGCTGCCCCTCCGACTCAACCCAGATAAGTGGAAGAAAATGGATGGATGGATATTGCAACCTTTTTTAAAAGGTTTTCAGTCACTGGTAGAAAACAATATTGTGTATGGATAACATAACATAATATAGAGAAATCAGGCTACAGTAGCACATTTTGACCAACTCCAGCAAGAAAACATTCCTTTTTTTTCTCCAGTTGTGGACAGGAAATAAGTGCATTCCCACAGGTCATAGTTCCCAAATTAAAGATAATTTTATATTTAGTTGCAACACTAGCAGTTAAGCCCCTAAAATCATCATTATAGCACTGTGGGTATGAATCTAGGTGGCCCATAGACTTCTAAAGAACCAGACAATAACAGGAGATGCAGGATATTACAAAGAATGAGGGGTTTGAGGATTCACTTGTATGTTAAATCTTTCATATACCATATATGATGAAATCACAGGACTGCCAGGGGAGGGGCTGAAATAACCACAGAAGATACAGGGTGTGAGGTGTGACGTGTCTGTGTTTTAAATGAATTGGAGGGGTGGGTGGGGGAGCGGGTTCCCTCCAGCTTTGATGTCTTTTGCATTTGAGAGTAGGTGGAGGGAAACTGTTAAAGACTTGTGAGTGTTGACGCGCTCCGCCCCGCGGCGTCCTGTGTCTTGAGCTCTTCCACCTGAACAGAGTGAGCTGGGTGCTTTTCTCCCGCAGCTAAACTTTCCCCCTGAGCTGTAGAAGCTTCCTCACTGACGCCGAGGACGCGTTTCCGCTCACGAGTTTCAAAGAAACGCTGACATCAGGGCGCCCCTGTTTTAACCTCTTTTTTTTCCTTTTTCTTTTTTTAGATATGTTTATGATTTTATGAACGTGACACAGAGGCTCTTTCTGGCCATTTTGTTTATTTGAGCTTTCCTTCTTATCTGTCTATCTTTGCTAGCATAGCAGCCCTAGCCGGTATTGATGTTAAGAGCCTGACTGAGGGGGCTCATTCTGGCTAAACAGCCTTGACTTAACACAAGCTGAATATTTTAATATCCCAGTCAGACATGCAAGGTTTTATTGAGTGCTGCTTTATTTGACTCCTTGTTGTTAGATCTGCAGTAACCAAATGCACAAATATGTGTGTGCGTATGTGTGTGCGTGTCCACTGTCTGGAAGTGACAAAAAACATGTCTGCACTCCAGCTGATGGAGTAGTTACTTTAATAAATCATGAGTACATCTCATAACATCAAGTTTGGTCTGAGACCCTGGGAATAAGATGCACAATGAGCCCGTGAGCGCGTGTATGTGCGTGTTTGTTCTGTCTCCAGATTGAATTCATAATCTTCCCATTTGCCGTTTCATCTGTTGTAGTGGGAAATGATGCATCACTCCCTTGGTGCCAGAAATAATAATATCATTCTCCAAAGTCAGATATCTCTCTGCTGTGTGCCAATACCATATAATTAACTCCGAAATTAACTTAGAAATGTTTTCCTAAACTATTACACGCATTAAACACACGTAAACAAATACACACGAGTGCATGACTAATATGTTTTAATGGCGCTTCGTGCTCTGTGTGATAGAAATATAGCCAGATGATAAAGTTTTCTCAGGAAGGAGGACACATCACCTTCAGGCGCGTTTCTGCTTGACTGCTCCCCGGAGTAATAATGTCGCTGCATTTTTTTTAAATTTTATATTTATTTTCTTATTTTAGTTTGGAAATGAAAAAAAAAAGAGAAATGACATATGCTCCTGAAGCTGTGACCATGAATCATTGATGAATGGCCCACGTGCGACAGTTGCAGGTGCCCACACATAGCGGCACTTTTGTTAGCACAGCTGCACTTTCATTTAATGAAATGGAGACAGATTTCTGGCATTGTGCGCTAGCATTTCGAAAGGCCAATCGCTTCACACCTCACAGACCAGTATAAGTGAAGTGACATAGTAATTGTCAAAATCAGCAAAATGCTCAGAATGCAGCAACAATCTGTCTAATCATTCTATACAGTCATGTTAGATGTTTAGGTTGTTTGCATTTCATTGCATGAAATAAGTATTTGATACAAGAGAAAATTAAAACTTAATATTTGGTACAGAAACCTTTGTTTGCAGTTAGAGAGGTCAGACATTTCCTGTAGTTCTTTAACCAAGTTTGCACAGACTGCAGCAGGGATTTTGGCCCACTCCTCCACACAATCTTTTCCAGATCTCTCAGGTTTTGGTACTGTCGCTCGCTCCAAAGATTTTCTATTGGGTTCAGGTCTAGAGTCTGGCTAGGCCACTCTAGGACTTTGAAATACTTCTTATGGAGCCACTCCTTAGTTGCCCTGGCTGTGTGTTTCTGGTCATCATCATGCTGGAAGACCCAGCCACAACCCATCTTCAATGCTCTTACTGAGGGAGGTTGTTGGTCAAAATCTCACGATACATGAGGCATCCATTCTCCTTCAGTATTTAAATTCACCCTGTCCCCTTTGCAGAAAAGTCTCCCCAAAGTATGAAGTTTAAACCCCCATGCTTCAGGGTTGGGACGGTGTTCTTGGGGTTGTACTCATCCTTCTTCTTCCTCCAAACACGAGTGGAGTTGATTCCAAAAGGTTGTACTTTGGTCTCATCTGACCACATGACCTTCTCTCATGCCTCCTCTGGATCATCCAGATGATTACTGACAAACTTCAAACAGGCCTGGACATGTGCTGGCATTAGCAGGGGGACCCTGTCTTTGACTATGTGGTCCCAGCTCTCCTGGTCATTGACCAGGTTGAAGTGTACCTATGATAAAAATTACAGACCTCTCCATCATTTGTAGGCGGGAAAACCTGCAAAATCTGAATTGTATCAAATACTTATTTCCCCCACTGTATATAGGAAGCTTTCAGTGGATTATAATGAAAGTAAGCATGAACAAAGCCTCCACAACCTAAATTGTAACAAAGCTGTGGTTTGTTTAGAGTGGATGTATAAAGCTTTTCAGCTCCACTTTTTTCCTCTGGATTTTGGAAGTGTGAATATCACAAAGTTCTAAAGTTTGTTAGATTGAGTTTTGGTGTCCTGTTTTGGTTTCATAATCAATCTAATTTGTTAAACTTTAGTTATTTATGTGTGGGCTTTCAGCCACACAGGCCTAGACACTGGTTAGCAACCATCTGGTATCAATGGCCCCAAAGGAAAAACATGTATCCCATGACTCGTTGTGAGTGGTTGCTGGCTGAAACCAGGTGAAATCACCTTCAAAGTAAAAGTTGTACCTTACCACTGCAACCAACACATTTCAAAAGCAAAATGGTGAAGGATGCCTGCATTTCTCGCCACAGTCACAGTTTCACTACCACTTTGCGAGGAGTTTGCCGAGTCCAAGTTTTTTTCTTACAAATTGTTAGTGAACACTGCAACCTCCTGTTTTTGCTAGTAACCGAAGCAAACACAAGGAGGTTCAGCACGTTATACCTCTTTGCAACCAATTTCCAACTCTGTTTTACAATAGTGAATCTTTGGTTCCTGGTTATTCTGAGCCATGTACTGTGGAGCAGGTTCAGTATACCCAGCATATCATTATGCTCTCTAGCAATTAGATGTTAGTCAGATGCTGGCAGCATCTGACTAATCTCATATGTGGATACGTTTGCTGGCAGCAGAACTGGCTGATTTGATCGTGTGCCTAACTATGACACGACTCCAGTAAGCTTTAAACTTTGCTCCCCTTTATGCTGTATAGATCCACTTCCAAAGACACTCAAAATAGTATCAATCTTGCCAGAGGAAGCAAAAAACCAGCTTACGTGATTGCCCTGGGTGCAGAACAAAAATATACACTGCTCAGTACAGCATCAAGTCCGATAAACTTCTGGGATATTGATCTGGTCAGCTAAGTAGCAGAGGGAGTTGTTAATCAGTTTCAGCTGCTTTGCTGTTAATGAAATTAACAACAGGTGCACTTGAGGAGCAACAATGAGACAAGGCAGGAATGCTTTTACAGGTGGAGGCCACTGACATTTTTCCTTCACTAGTTTTGCATTAATTCTAGAGTCACTGTCATTACCAGTGGCACGAGGTGATACCTGTATGCTATCCAGGATGGCACATCTATAGATGCCATTGCTGTGTCTCCCAGCACAGTCTCAAGAACATGAAGGAGATTCCAGGAGACAGTTGCATACAATACAGACATGCATGTGTAGATTGGTGCAATAACTCGGTGTAATATTTGCAATATTTTTAACACACAGTGACAAAATATGGAGACTTTAGCTTTCAGTAGTAGCTATCAACAGCAGACTGCTCGCTATTGTTAGCAGGTCTTTTCATGGTTAGTGTTCTTCCTTTCCTTCATCCCAGAACAGCAGCATATTTCTTGGATGACATTTCAGACGCTGCCTCATTTACATTTGTCTCACTGTAGACTCGCTCACTGCTGTTGTAAAAGTGCTCATCTAATCAGTCTTAATCATCCTGAGTTTGAATCCTAAATATGAAACGTGTTAAAAATAGTTGAGACGGCCCCATTGAGTCTGTGAGCAGTATGTGAGGTTTTAAGAGTGGTTCTGTAAATAGCGGAAAATCTGGGCCGAGTGAGGTTCTGCACCAGATACTGTATCCCTCCCTCGAATGCTGGGAGAGGGAATAAATCTCCTGGAGTCTGAGCCCAGCATTAGGAGCCCCTTAACCCTGAAGTGCTTGCTTGTGTTCCTGTTCTTTTGCAGCATTGTTGAAACGATGAAGCACCAATCCAGCTGGTGTAACAATGTGTGAAATTGCTTTTAGAATGCATATAAATGTTGATATTTTAGTCACTGGCCATTAAACACCCCAACCAGAGTTTTATGACTAATAAAAGAATAAGAAATTCTTTGAACAATCATAGGGTTTTTACACAAAAAAAAAAAAGTTCAAGAGGCTAGTTTGGAAATTTCTGTATTTGTATAAATGTGATATTCTGATACTGATGGATAGCAGCTATCCACCTACATCGAAGGTGTTCACTATGCCACACCACAAGTTCAACATTTAGTTTTTAACTTTTCAATTTCAGTCAGTGCTTGGTTAAGTTTAGGCATCAAAACTACTTTAGTCAAGACTGCTTTAGTTTAAAAAAGAAAAGAAGTCCTTCTGCAGCAATTTATGTTTGGTGGCGTGACTCTGTTCCGGCAGAGGTGGAAAGCCCAAGGCAGGGAGAGAACACCTCCTTGCCCTTTCATGTGCATACATGGAAAGCCTGAGGCGTGGAGAACAGAAGCAAGACCCACCCTTAAGGTACAGAAGAGAACAGGCATCAGTGGCATCAAACATGACATTGATTAAGTGAGACACAGCATGAAAAAAAAGGAGCTGTGGTGGAAGGAAGTTCCAAAGCATCTTGGAGACGAGGCATCGATGACAGGCAGGTGAAATCAGCTCATATAGTGTGGCCCATATGAGATTTGCCATATGGGTGTATAAAAGGGTGTCTTAATGTCAAGCGTGATTACAGGAAGAGGTTTGATTTTGTGGCCTGCATGCACTGATTCTAAATTGAAATGGGATTAGGAGATGATTGCCGTTTGGGTAGAAATGGACCGTGTTAAATTTGTAACCACGTGTTGGACGATAACAAGATTCAGCTGCAACAAGTGTCTCCTCCATTTTTGTTAGCACGGCAAGTCCCTCATGCCTGACAACAGCAGCAGAGGCAATTTGACTATGGCCCCATGGTGCCAGTTTCAACTATCAAAGGTCGTCCACTGAAGTTGACTGTAATCTCCCGAAGCCTCGATTATACTTTCCGCATCTGCGAGTCCACTCGGGCCTGCTGACGTCAATATCATCAGATGGTGAGTGTGAGAGTCCATGCAGGTGTCCATAAGCCTGCTTGTTTGTTACGATGACGTGCACTTATCTACAGAGAATTGAAACTACAGTGCATCAACTATAAATGCACCCCAGGCAGAGGTACAACAAGAATGACTAATGCCGTCAGATTTCCAGCTGTCTGTGTCGACGTCTGCGACTTTGAATATGTAGGATCTCTAGGCAAAGGAGAAAATTTCTGGTACCGGAGGTTTGATGGTTTCTTTTTGCAGTTTGCTTGAAGAGTGCTATTAACCAATCATACTCTTCCTCCTCATTGCCACCTAGACAACACTCAAAACCTTCAGACAACAGTGCAAACCACTGCAACACCACGCCACCACCGTAGCACATAGGAGCAATACGTTTTGACCGTCCAGAGGCTCATTTCAATAAGCTCACCTTCCAGCACACACGGAGACATGAGAAATGTTTACTTGCAGCTATACAAAAGGCATAATCATGACTGTACTTAATTAAAAACAACACCTGTGGAAATCTAATCAGGCCCATTTGACAAATAAATTATGAATTAAATGTCTTGTATTTTCATTTTCAGCTAAGTGTGTTTTAGACAACCAGAACTGGACTAAACTTGTGTTTCTGAACCAAATGTAACCAAGTTTGAGCTAATGGTTGAATTTAAGTCTTTGTAATAGTACTTTCCATTGTGCCATGGTGGTTAGCACTGCTGCCTCACATTGAGAAGGTCCTAGGTTTGAATCCACCCTGGCCAGGACCTTTTAGGTGGAGTTTGCATGTTCTCCTCATGTCTGGAGGGTTTTCTTTGGGTATGCTGATTTCCTTCCACAGTCCAAACACTTGTACTTAGTGGGGATAGGTTAATTGGTCATTCTAAATTTGCCCATAGGTGTGAATGGTTTTCTGTCTCTGTTGGCCCTGCAACAGACTGGTGGCCTGGCCATTGTGTACCCTGCCTTTTGCCCTATGACAGCTGGACGGATGGATGGTTGGTCTCTGCCTTTCCTAAATGAAAATCTAGGATTGGTAATGCAGGTTTGAAGATTTGCAGTGTCACACTGGTAAGCCAAAATGACTCTGATGATGCAAAAGTTGCATCGGTTATTGACAAAGAACTTTGATGTGTATTGTTGCAGAGATAAAATTTGCATTCTCCATCCATGCACCATGTTTCCATCATTTCTATCATACCATATTAACCAAACATGTAGGACTGCTTTCTTGCATTTGCGCAATATTTCTAAAATTAGAAAAATTGTGTCTCAGAGTGAAGATGAAAAGCTAATTCATGCATTTATTACTTCTATCCGGGATTATTGTAATTCATTATTATCAGACTGCCCTAACAGTGCCCTGAAAAGTCTTCAGCTGATCCAAAATGCTGCAGCTAGAGTGCTGACAGGGACTAGAAAGAGAGCATATTTCTCCCATATTGGCTTCTCTTCATTGGCTCTCTGTTAAATCTAGACATACAAGGTCTTGAATAATCAGGCCCCATCTTATCTTAAAGACCTCATAGTACCATTTTACCCCAGTAGAGCACTTCGCTCTCAGACTGCTGGCTTACTTGTGGTTGCTAGGATACTTAAGAGTAGAATGGGAGGCAGAGCCTTCAGCTTTCAGGCCCCTCATCTGTGGAACCAGCTCCCAGTTTGGATTCAGGAGACAGACATCCTCTCTATTTTAAGATTTAAAACTTTCCTTTATGATAAAGCTTATAATTAGGGCTGGATCAGGTGACCCTGAACCATCCTTTAGTTTAGTTATGCTGCTATAGGCCTAGGCTGCTGGGGGGTTCTTTCTCCTTTTCATTCACCTCTTTTTACTCTGTTTATACCCTACGGTGCATTTTTTTCATTACTTATTATTAATCCCTGTCTCTCTTCCACAGCATGTCTTTTGCCCTGTCTCTCTCTTCTCAGCCCCAACCAGTCCCGGCGGATAACTGCCCCTCCCTGAGCCTGGTTCTGCTGGAGGTTTCTTCCTGTTAAAAGGGAGTTTTTCCTTTCCACTGTCGCCAAGTGCTTGCTCATAGGGGGTTGTTTTGATTGTTGGGTTTACTCTGTAATTATTGTAGGATCTTTACCTTAGAATAAAAAGTGCCTTGAGGTGACTATTTGTTGTGATTTGGTGCTGTATAAATCAATTGAATTGAATTTCCCAGTCTTGTGATCACTGGGAATGAATTTCATCGGTTCCCTGTCACAACAGACAAAAACTCTATTAAGGATGAAAAAAAAAGAAGGGATGATGGGAAGGTGGAGTGCTTTTGGATTTTAGTCTGCAACATTCTGGGTTAATCCCATCATAGTGTTGGAACTATGATGTGTTGGAACTATGATGGGACTGCAGAAATATCTTCTGAACATAGAAAAGTCTTTAGAAGGTTCTTTACAGCCTTTTGTGTTCTCCTTGTCTCTGATGCAGATGTAAGCCTGTCAAACTGAACACGGACTTTTGTCACCTTGTTAGCTGACAGACATGGAAGCCTTGCCAAACACAACTGCAACACAAAGGTCACCACCTCATTTTAGCACGCAGTCACTGAAAACTATACTTGAAGTTCCACTTGTCAACTCTTTACTGCCTCACGCAGTGACTTTTGTTGCGGCTGGAGAAAAAGAACAAGCGGTGAATGAGTTTTTAAAGGATTTTGATCTACAATGTATGTATGGATGTCAGGGAGCCAGGCAGCATTAAACAGCCCAGTTTCTGCATGCAGTTTGATGTGACATTCTCTCTCATCCAACGAGAACAGTGGGTAGTGCTGGCTAGTCTATGTGATGGTCCTGTATTACCCTGCAGAGATCAGGCGCCTTTTCCAACTGGGGCCACCCATGCTGAGAATATATGGATTTTCAAGACTGTAATGAAGTGAAAAGCTGTAGATGGGGGATGGAGTTGAGGTTAAAACTTTAGTTTTAAAAGGGTAAATTGCATCTGTTCTGACATCCTCATATTTATGGCAGCAGAGATCAGAGCTGTGAGCATTCTGTGATGAATAAATAGCAAACACAATGAAGAAAAACTGTTTTATAAGCCTTAACTGCTGCAGGAAATTATGATAATGATGTTCTCAATTCTGTCAGAATTAAAGCATTAAGCAGTGTGTGATGTTGTATTATCAGCAGCAGCGTGAGTCACAGCACTTCTTTTAGAAGCTGGAGAAACTCTTTTTCTTTGTGGAGGTTACATGTTGGACGCATGGGCTCTGATATGTGGTAGGTTAATAGAGTATGAATTACCTTGTGATTGGCAGGTCACTAGCCTATGAAAGGACAGTTTACTGTATCAATGAGATTTAGTTTCAAAACACCAGGATGGATATGGTGAAAATGCCCACTTTGAGGTATCCCATTGGGCGAATCAGTTGGTGATGTCACAGAGGTTATGTCCATCTTTCACATATAGCCTGCGGCTGTGCAGCTGTTAAGTTGGGCATTCCAGCACTGGGGTCCATGAAGATTTTCTCCCCTTTGGAACCAGCTTTCTCCGCCTTTCCCCCTGTGGCAGCTGGGATGGATGAAACCAGCCTGAGGTGGCTACTCAGTGAACTGCAGTGTTTGGTACCTGTGTGTTGGCTTCATTTTTCAGCCGCACAGGATGACGGTTGCTAGGCAGCTAAAGGTAAAGTGACTTTTTCAGAGGCAGGTTAACATATTAATCGAAACTTTCATAGACGAAAGGCCAAGGGCACGAGCTATGAAATAGGCAATGGGGCCACAAGCAAATAAACTGCACCGGGACAATAACTCTTCCATTTTCTTTCTTTGTGCTTTTGTCGTGGTATTATTTTTTTTTAACCTTATCTCATAAGCAGTCCTCAAAATAAACTCCTGCTGGTGAAAGATAAACAGAATAAATACACACAGTCAGACCATCATGGGACAAAATGATCTCCCTTTGCTTCTCTTAATACTATTGTCTAGTCACTGGCCTGAGACACAGCTGCTTCCTGATCTGCATCTACTTCAGTGTGTCTTCAGCAAGGGGACATCTGTATACTGCACCAAGCATGACATCAGTCTGCACTGGCTCGACATAGCCTTAGGAGACACGAAGAAAGAACTGTTTTTTATAGTTCTGTCGTTTGCCGGATTCGCATTGGCTCATTTTATTTACTTAAAAGCCCCATGGCCTTTTTTTTTCATGTTTATGTTTCATTCCTTTTCCTTTCGTTCCCTCCCTCTTCTTTACTTTTTTCTTGTTCTGTCCTTTCCTTTCCAATCCCCAGGCAACATTTTGTATTATAAAACTCTATTTGTCACTTAGATTTACCACTTTCTACCTAGATGCAGCAAAAGATTTTTTTTCTTTAAAGATCTGCAGCACCTGGTAAAGGTTACATTGACGGTGAGAGGCATTCACCTTAAAGCATTTATTTTTCTAAAAAAGAAAAAGGAAAAAAAAACACACTTTCTTCTTATTCTTCTCACCCTGATGGAGACGGCATGTGTGCTTCTGTGCCAGGCTGTAAGAATGCAGTTGATTGATTGAGGCTGTTTGGCTGAGTTGCCATGTATGCATTCAGAACTATGTAGAGATTAATGTGTTGTTGTTTCATATACAATCTAATAGAGCAGAAAGAAAAACAAAAAGGATTATTTGAACATTTGTATGGATTGCTTTAATTTTGTTATCCATCACTCCCCGACATTAGTGAATATTTCTGATTGACGTGCCAAAAACTGCAGTTCCTGGAATGGCCACTGGAGGCTAGCTCATAAATCCCCACAGACACAAATGCTAAAATTTCCAGCTAAAGGTTCCTTTCAGCTTCTCTCTTATTTGGCAAAGGGTCAGAGCTGAATGTTTACTTTGCAACAGATTTTGTGCTAGATATGCATCTGACACAATCCTTCTATTTATCCAGATTTGGAAGCAGCGCTAACGATACAGCATCTTATGATACAGCATCTATAATTCTATAAGACTATGATTGTGTGTCTTTCCAGAATCAAACCCAGCAACTGTCTTAACCACACCACTTCTGCAAATCCGCTAAGTAACTGAATTGAACCCCCCCCCCCCCCCCTGCGC
>VOQJ01031382.1:28786-39332 GCA_015052665.1 Apistogramma diplotaenia
CCATTGCTGGATGCTTAAAAGCTTTAAATGTTTAACCACAATGAAATCAGTCTCACTCATAACCGTGATTCTCTTGTTCTTTACAGCTGCCCAACCTCGTCTTTTTATACTTTTTTACAACCTCTTTTAAATTTGTGCAACAGCTATTATATCCCCTTCTCATCCATCTTCTCGCCTCCTTTGATATTCATTTCCGTCTTCTCTAAATCATTCTGTCTCTTTCCTTTTCTTTGTCATCATTCTCCATATTCTTTCCTTCTGTCTAATTCCTCTTCGCTTTCCCTAAATTTCTTTGACATTTTCCTTTTCTTTCTCTAATTTATAACCAAACCACTGTTCATCCAGCGTCATGTTTTCCCTCAGTCCTTCATAAAAGCAAATTAAAAATAAGCTCAACATTTAATCTCAGATTTCAGTCTGTATTAATTTCACAGTATGTATTGCATGTTATGGTATATCAACCAATCGCTCTCATTGATCGGCGCTACAACCGCCTCCCTGGTGATATTTTAGTGGTAAAACAATATGAGATTCAGCCTTTCATTACCAATCTGCTCTATTGATTGTGGATACATTTGGCTTCTCTCTCAGGGTTACAGGAATACCGTGAAACAAATCATTAAGAATATTTAGAGTGGGATCGTGTTTCTTTTAATGGCGTTGCAAAGAGTCGTCGCTCATTCTACACCGATGATCTAAGATCAGCGAAAAGATGCACTTCTATCATTCTGTTCAGTTCAGCCCTTCATTTAAGCTAACTTGAATAAAAATGAAAAGTTGGTCAGAACTATCAACTATCACTAACAAGGGGTCTTTGGTCAGGCCTGACGATGTGGAAGGCAAATAATGAAACTGTTTATCTGTATAGAAAAACATTGTTTGGTTTCACCAATCTGCCAAGTCTTCCACCAAGCCACATTGTACCGGACTCCCAGGGTTTCTCCAGTAGGTGGTGGGTCTACCAGACCCAGGGCCCATGAGCCAAGGCCTCGCTACAAAGCACATCCCAGCAAGCCTGGGCAAGGTGTTGTAGTTGTTTTATCAGAATCTTTTGATTTGGCCTAGCCCCAGGTTTGGAGGACCCTGCCAGGGGAAAACAGCCTCTAACACACCATGATGTCATGAGTCACTTGGACACTCTACCTCACTGCCATCAGTATGCACACAGGGCACTTTTCACACACAGAAAACATACATTTATTTATTTGTCACTCCCACCTCGGCTACAAATGTATATAGTGTTTTAAAATCTGTAATATAGTGTTTATTTTTCATGTATATGTGTACATATGTGTATATATACTCTATGTATAGAATTTTTTATTTATTTTATTTAATTTTTTTCTTTTCTGTACCACTGCGGTAACGTGTGAATTTCCCCGTTGTGGGATCATTAAAGTGCTATTCTATCCTATTCTATTCTATTCTACAATATGGCTCCCTGGATGTCATGAATCTCCTGTCACACGCTTTTTGTGCTGATGTTAACACCAGAGGAGGTTTTGGGCCTCGGCAGTGATTCAATCAGTGGAGCACTGAAGACTTACGATACTTTAAATTCTTTTGTCCACAGTGTATCTTTGCATTCACTACACACACACACACAAAAAAAAACTGCAAACAGATGCATCCATGTGACATCACATTTTTATGTTTGTTTTTTTTGTTGTTTTCTTGCCACTGATCAATAGGGTGATGACTGAGAACCTGATCCTGACTCCATTACTGCCTTCATCAATAATTCATCATCAGCTTCGATTGAATACAGAAACAAACCAGCAGCTCAAGTTTCTAAGTGAAGCCATGCGTTTATTTCTTTTGTCTCGCAGATCTACAAGACAAATACTCATTAATGCTTATAACATATTTCTTGATGCTCTGGGTTTTTCTAGTTATTTAAATAAAACATACACATTATGAGTTTATTTATATCTTTTCCCCATAGTTTTTTTTCTTTTGAATGATTTTTATCATAATGTAAAGATTGTTTGTACTACAGTAGTTTTCCTGAAGCCTCACACAACATTTTAGAGGTGCTGTTCATACCATTTAACATCATGTCTAAAGCCAGTGGCTTTTATATGCTGCACATGTGACCGCTGCCTGTGTATGTGTGCTTCTATCTTTCTGAAGACCAATTTGTGTTTAGGACCCTTTCGGGACATTTTACCTCCTTTTCTTTTCAAGCACCGGGGCTTAATTTTGTGGTGACAGATGGGGATCAGCTGGGTGATGGTTAGCTAGGAAGACGCTTCTTGTAATCACGGGTCCCCACAAGTGTAGAAATCCAAACACAGCATGTGTGCCTGAGCTTGTTATTTGAACTCAGGCACCTGCTGAGCATGAGACACATCATCATAAGTTCACCTGGAGTTCGTGACCCCACGCGGGTGAACACACCTGTGGTAATCCCCACAGTTTATCTCCCACTTGATCTTCCCATCAGCACCCACACCGTTTATCACATTCATTTCTCAATCGCTCTGCTTTGTTTTACTTACTGTACAGTACCAGTCAATCACGTTACGCAACACTTCTTGCTTCTGTCATTGCGCTGATCTCAATGAGTCACACCTCTTCTCTCGCATTCTTTTTTCCTCGATTGTAACAGAAGGATTAAATAAACAAGGCTATTTAACAGAAGTCTTTTTTAGTATGTGACCAAAGTCAAAGTGAAAGTAACTACTGGATGACATTTGTGGATCGTTTTTTCTCAGCAGACCGGGACTTTCTAGAGGTCAGTGGCCGGACTTCCTTTGGTCCACTGCAAACGGACACACAGGAGTATCATTTTAGTGTCCTGGGAAAAATGGTTATTGTATTTCTGACGAGACAACAAAAATGCTGTTGACCACACATAAAGTGGCTCTATAGGGATGGCAACATAGGCCATATTTGAATGAATTGCATCCTTTCTCCCCTGAAAAGAAAGGGATCTCTTTACTGTATGACCATCCTACAGATTATTTAATGCAGTAAAATTGGGGGGAACACTTGATCATCACAGTATAACAGAGTCGGTTACACCGCAGGGATATCGATCTGTCTCTTTCAGAAGCTTAAACCACAGTGAATCACTTTCAGCTGCTTTAGTACAAATTAAAGTGGCCACGGGTGCACTGGACTGGCAAAAATAAGAAGAAGAAGAAGGAGCAGCACTTCCAGAGCCCTAAAAACTACTGTTTAATTCAAATACAGTGCATTACTGTTGAGGGATGACTAAACTCACTGACCCTCTGAGGCCATTCAGCTTTGAGGTCCTAACCCATTGGGCGCAGGAACTTTACGTCTGTTTTTAAAAGTTTCTTCAAAGATTAAACTTGATTAGAACGACATTAAATCCATATTTTATTTATGCAGTGGAATTATCTGAAAAAGAAAATGAAATGAATGTGAGGGAGTTTCAGTCTGTGTACACAGACTGATGGATAGAAAAACTCTGGGCGCAGCCTTCTCAGATGGGAATTTCTGAAGAACAAGTTGCACAAATGAACTCGAAAGTACATGACATGAAAAATCCCGGGCCACACAGGGCAAACTAGCTACCTCCTCATTTCCTTCTAAATGGATCATAAGAAGAACTTCACCTTTGTGATAAAAACTGCAACTTTAAAGAGTGTGATGAAGCACCGGCATTTAGCCGTGAGAAGCATTTTCTCTGGAAGTTCTGCCAACTGTAGCTGGATGTGCAGGACTTGTGTTGCCAGCCCGAGCTATTGGGTCGCTGCAGACGGTTTAAAAAAGAAATGACACACCAAGAGCAGTCCACACATGTTTGACAGGCCATCATGCAGGGAAACCCCCCTGAAGCAAGGACGAAAACACACACCTCATAAATACCAGAACACATGCCAACTGACAGTTCAGTTACCTGCCAGGAAACACTGACACCTGCTCCGCGCAGGCAGACTCGCTCAACACTTAACATCTGATTACATCAATTTCCCGTTCACCTAATTGTCCACCAAAATGTAGAGAGATACTGAATATACCCTGCATTTTATTTTATTTTTTCTTGGGGAAGGAGGCCATTGCCTCCCATTTGTCCCCAAACATCAATTTAATTGAATTCCAGTCACTGCACAAGTCCGTATTTAATGAACTCAAACATTTCCTCCTTGCAACTGGCAGTTTTTCACAAACAAGTTCTGCTGCTTCCGGCTGCAGACTCATCCCTTTTCTGCTGAAAACCCCCTGAACTTTACTGGAAACATTGCTTGCAAGAAACTGAGTGAGCAAATTTTATAAACTTTAGCAAGCAGTTTTGCCCTGGGCTGCACACACACAATTGAAACTGTTGACACCTGCTTAAACATTTATATGTTTCCTGCACTTTAATACTGGTAGGCTACAACCTTGCTGCTAGGTCACAGTCAACACTGCTAAATGCAACTTTTAAGCTCTAAGTGGACACTAGTTTATAACCAATGAATAACATTAAAAGCTTAAGAGGTAATCTGTAGCCCGTCACGTTGCAGAATTACTGAGAGCAATGCTGAGCATCTCCTCCACTCCTCCAAGTTTGTCGACTGCAGCTGTAGCTGAACCAGAAGCCAGGCGTCACATGTTCTGTACTGTAGCATCAACATCACCACCTGGAGCTGTATTTATCTTACAGGTGCTTCATTAATGTGAAGCAGAGCTTTGCAGCAGCTGACATGTATTTACAGCCTGACAGCAAAAATGGCATTGGTCTCTATGAATAGTTTCCATGTGACGTACTGGTGTCTTTTGGAGCACTTTTAGTGGATTGTCTGGTGATATATACCATCACTTTCACAGCAGGCTGACTGTTTCTCAGGCTGTGTTCACTTGTTAATTCCTGTTTTTAGGATTCAGCCGTGTGCTGCCACGTCCTGTTCGCTGGGTAATAACTGAGGTTTAGTCCTCAGAACAAAATGAGCTGAGAAGTTTGTCTTTCACCACTAAGGTCTCTGTCTTGTTCCGTTTCTACTGTTCTCTGTGGCTTTCTCTCCGTCTTAAAATATCATGTCACATTTGACCTCTGACCACATTTTTACATTTCACATCTGTCTTTCTTTCAACTTGATCCCAAAATGTTTTAAATGTTTAAAGAAAGTGTTGCCAAAAGAAAGAGAATTGATCCACGTGAATAACAAAGAATAAAAAAAATTATATTATACTCAAGATTATGTCAAGTAGGTTAATTCTTTAACCACCTGGTCTACCTTTTAGTAGAGGGCTGTATGTTAAAAACTTTTGGGTAAGAAGAAGTAGAAGCCTTTACTGACGGTCAACTCAGTGGAAAAAAGATGACATTCACCAGGGAGAACAGGTTACCATTCCTGAATTGCGCTGTGCTCACTCAGGAAGATGGAAGCCCCAACACCGGAAGCCCACACACACAGAGAGGTACCTACTCTTTGACTCCCACGACCCACTAGAACATACAGTAACATTTGGGTGATCAGAATCCTTCAACACCTCCTGAAAATGATCACATTTTGGACCACGAAAACAGATGGTTTGAAAGTGCAGTAAAAGAGGCCATCTATGTCCACTGTGAGCAACCATCACGGGCACCTCAACCCCACTCACTCCTTACTTCAGGTGACCTCAATAGGTCACTATAGGGTGGAGCAAGGTCTCACAGTAGTTTCACCCGGAACCCCTGGTGGTAATGACCCACACCTTTTTTACACCTTGGTGCATGTGATGACACACGTGATCAATAGTAGGTCAGCAACCACCTCTAAAGGGGACAGCCCCCACTAGTGTTTAACCCGTTAATACATATAACATAAAAAATCTGTCAGACCATATCTTTAAATTCATACATGCTGTGCTAAGATTGTGTGGAATATTTCAACGCAATTTACATCAATGGAACCTTCAGAACCCTGATTGTAAGTCTGTGTATGAAGGTAATCCATAATAACTACATAACCCACAAAAGAAATTGAAAACAGTTTTCTGTATCTACATATTATGCTAGCTACAGAAATGCCATAGCTGTACATGCACACGATAGAGCACCTGGAGTATTTTTTGCTGTTAGAGCTTTCTACGCTATTTTTGTGAACCGGTTAGAGGAAGGATACAGCACTCTGGGACAGGTTGAAAGCATGATATGTAAGTGGAAATCCTCTGGTTGTATATGCAAAAAGAATTATTCCTCTATCCTATGTGGTTGCGATTCTATGGGCATTAAGCAGCTAGCAGTTAGGGGTGCCGGCACCCCTGCAGATCTCATCGGGTTAAATCAACATGTCCTCCAAACAAAACGTAAGCATTGGTCATAATCAAAACATCCGTCATTTCTACAGAGCTGAAATACAACCTATATTTACGTTTCCAAATGAGCGCGCCTACTTCCTCCTTTGCAAGTGACCGCGTCTACTTCCGCCTTCGCGTGTCGTATCCGAAGTGGGTCTTCATTGGCTTATGTTGGACGTGGGTCTTCGTGGCCTTATTCCACTACATTTTCAGCTATTTTAACCTCCTTTTATGTTTGTTTCTCTGTGGCTAGGGTTCGGGGTAAGGGACAGGGTCAGGGGTACATATTTACGTCTTTTTCTGTAGTCTGCCAGACAAAACCGAAAACGTTATTTACACGCACTTACGTCCACGACCGCTAGATGTCGTTTTTATTAACCTTTTACAACGTACATATTGGACGTATTTGTGAATTCTGAAATGACCATTGCTTACGTTTTCACTCTGAGTACAGGCTCCACCTTTTGGTTTTAGAACCGACGAAGCCGCTTGGATGAGAGGAGAAACATCTTCAAAAACTTAAGCATGTCCAGTCACCTTTTTGTCAAGCTCTTCAGACTAGAAGACATGTGGACATCCACTGTAAAACAAAGAAGAAAAAGAGGAAGAATAAATTTAAAAAAATGAAAAAATCCTGGTAAGTTTTTTTTTTTGGGGGGGGTGGGGTCCTTGCTGAAGTTTATGTGCATTTCCATAAAAGGTAACATTCAATGTATGATAAAAATACACGAAAGATTATACAGAAAATTCCCAGATTTTAAAATGGTACATTGCACTTTATTTAAATTTATAACACTAACATTATACACCAAAATCATGTGGCTGGGTTTAGAAAAAGTTTGCACATTTGGAAAAAGGATGCCGACAGCTCCTCAGTACATTTCAATGCGACACCACTACTGCCATGACCTTGTGTGTCACAGGGCTGACGCCAAGCGGACATGCGAAAGGTTTGGACAGAACAACGGGATCCGACACCCTGGGAAACGACACAGTTTTGGAAATTCAAGGAGAATAGCTTCCAGGTGCAAGGGGAGATTAGAAATGAAGGTTTTAATGTTCGCAAGCTGATTTTTTTTTCTGCTGGAAAGATTAAAAATAACACTTTACCTTTTATGCACTGCATTCGCAGCGCTGTGCAATGGTGATATGACAATGAATACAGATCACAGTACCTGCCCCCATTCACGAAAGCCATCCAATTATGTCCACACATCCCGACCAACAGGACGGAGAGAAACACGCAAACACACACACACACACACACACTGTTCCCTTGAAGTGGTTCATCTTGGAGTACTTACTGTGGCAAACAGACTCTCCTGGCAGCAAAACTACAAACAAACAGAACCGAACTCCTTGTTCTTCCCACAAGCTGTGTGTGATTTGGTGTGTGTATCCCGTCTGTAAAGCCAGTGTTACTTTCAGCCATATTTCATGTTGTTTGTGAACATGTGTCCATGTTATCATTTATTTCCAAACTGCCTTGTGTACAGTTGTGTGTTCTTCTTTTGTGACCACATAAGTGTGTGCAGTGTGCGTCTCTCCAGCCATGTCTTTGAAGTGTGTGTACGTTTTTACATCTGCACTTATTGATTTCTCCCTCTCTCTCACTTTTCAGTCTCCATTTCTGTCTTCCATCAAACTAGAGAAAAACTCTACTTTCTGCTTGATGTTCACAAACCACAGTGGTCTGCTGGCAGGGAAATAAAAACGGATACGGAGGCACTGAGACGTCACTCAGTCACTGCGCTGAGACCCCGAATCAGACCACCGATTTCTGTGTGTTCCCCCGCATAGCAGTTCCCAGTCCCACTGCTGGACTCTCTTGGAAGCGTCCAATAGCAAACTGAATATGGTGGAAATGGAAAAGCCAAGAGATTAGAGTCCAGCTAAATACTGCTTCCCAGTAACAGTTCCAAGAACAATGTTGCGGAAAGAGCCACGATGTGTCTCTGCATCAAGAAATTGAGGCTGTTTAAGGAAATGTTCAAGTGGGATTTAATCAGTTCTGTGGTCTTTTTAATGTTGGGGTTCATTCGTTTATGAAAGCATCCAGCTCGTTGAAGATTTGTTACCAACAATATCGTATTTCACCCATTAGGCTGCTCGTTGTTTCTTTTACAGTAGTTGCTTGTCTAAAATGTAATGAATCCTCTAAATAACACAGTGGTTCCACACTAGGCCAAAACTGAGCAGCAGCATGCTAGGAAAACTAATCCCTGCTGTCCAATCAGCTGCCTTCTTCTTTCAGGTCACCCCAGCGGATCACCTGCCACCATCTCACCCGATCCATAGCATCCATCTCTGTCACACCAACCCTCTACGTCTCCTCCCTCACTACATCCTTGAACCTTCTCTGTGGTCCTCCTCTTTTCTTCCTACCTGGCAACTCCATTGTAAACATCCTTTGTCCAATGTACTGTATTTACTGTTCCTCCTCTGCCCATGTCCAAGCCATCTCCACCTCGGCTTTCTTACTTTGCTTCCAAACTGCTCGACCTGCGCAGTCCTTCTGATGTACTCGTATATGATCTGGCCCATCTCTCTCATTTGCACACTTCTGTCTTTCCTCTTCTCACCTAACCATACCTCCACCTGTCCAGTCTCTCTTCCACCTGCTCCCTATTCTCACTACAGATCAAAATGTCATCTGCAAAACATTAAAGTCCATGGAGCCATCTGTGTATTGCAAATTGAGAAGGTCCACTTGCAACAGGATCCACTCTGAGGTCCTGTCATCTTTTCAACCTTTGTTAATGTCACTACTCTGATACCGCCATCTACAATGCAGGATATGAAAACAAGCCCGGGTGGTGTTTTGACACCCACTTGGAATGTTATCAGCTCGTTAAATGACTGACGTTGTTAGATGGTTAAACAATGTTGCAGTTTGGGTAGACTTATAGGAAAAGAAGTATGGAACATCAAAAAGGTGACCTTTCAATTTTTAACCAAAATTAAATGCAGACATTTTAAGGGCAACACTGGTCAACCAGATTTAGCCAGCAAGGCAACATCCATGTATATCTAGTGCTTAGGGGTTGTTGAAACCAATGAAGTAGATAGTAAGTCAGAAAGGCACTGTAATAACTAATTAAGTACTAGAGCATGTGAGTGACTTCCTGAGACCTTGTAAATAATTTCATCTTTTAAAAAAACTGACCTTTCTAACATGTTTAATATTGCAAAAGTGTATCTGAATGAGTGAAAATGAAACAGTCAATTAAAATGAAAGTCAATGTCATGTAAAAACAAAACTTAAGCCAAACTGTATTATGAAACTAAGATTACAATGGAGTTGAACTTGCCGCCCTGCTGAAACTGGTGTATTGATTTAAGGCACTGCAAACTCTACGACTTCTTTGCACAGATGTTTGTTTAGTTTAGGTGACAGAATTTATCCCAGCAGATGGGTATTTTTTAAACTGTCACTGATGAGCTTGTGAGTGTAAAAACAAAAGTTAAGCCAAATTATAATATGAAACTAAGATTACACGGGAGTTCAACTGAAGCCTGCTGGGTGAAATTGCTGCAGTGATGCATGACACTGCAACCCCTACAACATCTTTACATAGACTTTTGTTGTGGTTTTAAAGTGGAAACACTGACTGTTTTTTTTTAGATGACAGAGCTCATTACAGCAGATGGGTGGTTTGTAAAAAAATGCATTTAATGGGACTGGGATTCATCACTGCATCACTGCTATAAATAGTTAACTTAAACTGACAGAAAGCACCTGGTCCTGCATGTTACCCATCCACAAGTTTTCCGACCTTTCTGATTTACATGCTAGTGTTTTCAGTACTTCAAGCTTGTTAGCACACAGATTACAGGCTGCCTACCATCTGTTTGACTTGCATGCTGGCTGTGCTTTTGCACATACATTTGTTTTTGTTTGTGTGCTGGATTCATGTGGTGTCCAAAAAAGACACAACGTTTTCATGCATACTCTTCAGCGTCTGGAAGTCATCTGGATATCTGGATTATCACTGCATGAACACCTTTATGAAGATTTAGCTTAATTAGAATACATCATGCAGCAACACGGAGTAGTTAAAATTATTAGCAACAGACATTAAAAAAAGAACAGGCACTATTTTAGAAATCTGTCAAAAACGTTTCTAAAACTAAAACAAAAAAAATCTTACATGCTTAGATTTGAGTCGGCACATTGCATTTCTCTTTATAGACCATAATCCATAATAGCCCAGACACACATTTCTATTTCACAGAAAATATATACAGAATTCTAAAGATCTTGAAATCACCAAAACAAATTTTTCTCTTCAGGAATGCAAATTTAATT
>VOQJ01031383.1:7479-32087 GCA_015052665.1 Apistogramma diplotaenia
TTTGGTGGTGTTTTGTTTTTGGGGGGTGGTGGGTGGGGGGGGGGGGGGTTATGAGGATCAGTTTATGTTTATGTTCATGTTCATGCTTGGTTTATTTCTGTATAAGGCTACACACATTCTCAGTACTATCTACTCCAAATTTGATAGTGCTCACTGGCTTCACCGCATGACTGCTCCTACAATGTCTTAGGATGTAGCAGTCTAAAGCTAAAATCCAATTTTTGATCTTTTCCTCCTCTGAAATCCAGATATAGTTTGATTATTTTTAGTTTCAGCTTTATTTGACAGCAAGCATGAAGGAGTTCACAGTAAGGCCAAGTGTGTGGCAGCAAAATTTGTGCTTTACTGTGAAGCTCACAGTAAAAAAAAAAAAAATGAAGAAGAAAAAGTAAACGTGGCTTTCATCTTTGAAAACAACTCGGTCTAGCACTTCCCTTTACAGTTAACAGAAATTCAAGGCAGGGTAATGGAATAAGGACATGTGGTGATCAAGCCAAAAAAAAATACTTCCACTGTCTTGCATATGTTTTCATGGCCAAATAAAATGTCTATCCCCTGTAGTTACTGAATTAGAATTAATGCAGTTTTGCTGGTCTTTTATCTTCTGCTCTTTTATCTCTTTACTTCCTCCTCTTTGTCTCGAGAAGGAAAAATCAAAAAGTATGTGTTTATTAATGGAATGAGCTCTCCAGCTTATCCTATTCACTAAAAAAACAAAAACAATAAAAAAAACCAGACTGTATTTAGAGATCATCTATTTTGGGAGAGCAGTCCTCCTTCAGTCAGCTGACGTGTATGTTACAGTGAAAATTAAAGCCCTTTCTGTCTGAAATTGTGCTGCAGAGTGAAAGTAAATTGTATTTTTGTGGGAGAAACAAAGTAAATGTTGATCTTTTCTGACTCCATCCCAACATTGTGGTTTTATTATAAGCATATGAAGGCCTCCAAGGCAGAATGTGTCATCTTGGCCCATTCACTGCTTTACACTATTTAGTTTAAGGTAAAAACAATGTTCACACACTTAAACACATCGTTGAATTTTCTGACTGCAGTTTTGTATATGCTAAACTTTATGAAAAGGACTGAGATTAAAAATGAGCATCTAGACTCACGCTACTTTCAAACTAACATGGGAGGACAGATCTCGTGCAGCTGTCCTAATTTATTACAGTTGTACATTAACAGACTCAAAGCATAAAAACTGAAGGCACGTGGTCAGTGTGCTAAAGTAGGGAAGAGGTAAAATGAATGACAGGTTTTTTTTCTCTGAACAGTACATATTGTAGAATACTTCAATTTGTGCAGTTGGTCAAAAATTAGTTGTTTCCAGTTTTAATGACTTCAGTTATGCAGGAAATGTTTGTATATACTAATAACGGCTCAGTGTTTGAAAGCAGAGTCCTTATCCGCTTTCCTATATTGCTAAACATTTTCTTTAAACTTTGTTCTTCTCTTTACCCCCATCTCTTCTGACTGCCTTGTTGCTCCTTTTGATTTTGGTGCCTCCTCTCTCTGTCAGCTGTAGCTGTCGGGGGATGGGCAATTGTTGGCCCATTCATAAACAGATGCTGTCTGTGGGGTGTATATGTGCTCTCCAGGAGGGCCCCCACCATGCGCCACTGCTGCTGTTGTTGAACCTAGAGCCATCTGCTGAAGCACTTGATGGTTAGAAATAAGTGGAGGAAGGAGAGGGGGGAAGTGTGGGAACAAAGGGGAGGGGGTTGTAGTTGAAGGTGGCAACACACACACACAAAACCCCCTGTGGTCATTTAACTTGATTAGAGCATAATCAAATACTTTTTTTTTTAAAAGCAGACTTAAGAGTGGCTTACATTTAGGATTTAGAGTTCTGACTTAGGTAACCTTTGGTGTGAAGCAGCAATGCATTCCATTCAGTCTACAACTGTACCACCACACCTGCCTCTAAAACTAAACACTGCATGTGTGTTATGAAGATGCTACACAGATCAGATTCTGTTCACAGCAGTGTTTCCCACAGAATTGATGGTAATTGTGAGGCAAGGTGGATGTGCACCCACGCTTTCTTAAATTAAATAACACCATATAGCCTATACTTTGCAACTGTAAATAAAGGAGCAAGGACTGCATCTGGTGACGGAGCCATTTTGCTCTTCGGCCTCGGTAAACTACCGCAGTGTGGTATCAGTTTATGCTGCAGCTTCTGGTTAGTGACCCTCGGGCTCATAGCAGGAGGACGATACCATCACCAATTGCAGTCCAAGACAGTGGCACTAGGGGATCCAAGACTAATGAGCTAAAAGACATTCAGGACCTCCATAGCAGCTGACCAGCCAGCACATAACGAAATATGCAAGACTGGCAAGACTAGGGCTAGCTGGTTAGCAGTCACTGAACTCTGGATACTCACCTAGCTCTTACTGCAGCAGCTCATTCGGTGTTACTCACCATTACTGTAAATGTGAGATTGTTTATGATTTACAATTGTTGATAAATGATTAAGCTGGAATCAGTGAGCTAAAAGCATGTGTGCATTTTGCAATATTTAACTTTTCTTTTAAATTTACAATTTATAAAAAAATCAGAAGGAGCCAAATAATTCCACATTTTAATGTAGCAGTCTTTGTGTGTGTGTTTCTTGTGCGTCTGTCTGGGTAAAACGAAGGTAAGTGCTGTGCACTAATCTCATTATTGGATTAGAGTGCAGCCTGTAGCTTTCTCCCGCGGCCTAAATGGCACACCCACCAGGGCCAGTGCTGCTTAACTTAACACTCACTGAGCAGGAAGCCAGGCTGACTACAAAACTACAATACAATCTAGACTAATTACAAGATGTTCCCAACATCAGTGCTTATATTTTGAGATGATCAGTCTGAAGTGCTGTAAAACTAAGTATGACTATTTTTTGTTTTTATTACATCTGAGAACCTGACATTATAGATTCTAGAGTAATTAAATAATTTTCTTAAAGGCAACCATTATTTCATTTAAAGCATAAAGCAGTGCATTGTTTGTTTTTGCTGGTCTGCTCAAACCTGTAGTGCTGATTTTACTTTATATGTGCTTGCAGATGATTTTGTCATTGGCGTGCCATGAAATGTGTTGTTTGCATTGTTTGAGGTTTTGATCTGTTGGGACAGTTTTCTGTGTTAAATACTAATCCTGATTTTGGATTGCTCCCAGCTCAGTGAATCCAAGTTGAAGTTTAATTTTCCAAAGTTTGTCAGTGTTTTGGGGGTTAAATTGTCATGTCTCATCTTGACTTCTGGGGGGAACATTTTTTTAGGCAAATCATTGACAGCATTTACAAAGAAACAATGTCTCCTGTTGCCCACAGGGAACACACCCACAGAGGGAAGAATAGTGGATGGAAGAGAGAGAGAGACGCAGAGTGTGAAAAGGAAGGAGGATAAGGTACAGGACTGGACAAAAGGTGAGACATGGACTTTTTTTTATCAACTCTGTTAAAATTTGGTAGCTTGTTTTGGTCATTTTATTTACTGTCTAATGGGAGTCATTTATTTGGATGAAGGATATTTGTAAAGGTATAACACAGTTCCACTGAAACACTAATGCTGATTCCTACTGTTAGGCCTGTTTGTATTGATTTTATAGTGTATGTTGTCTGTGTGAGGACCCATTGTGATATTTATCAGGACCTGCTTCTCCTGAGAGCTTACTCCAAGCAACGTGCCATTTAAAACAGTCAAGCTCTGTGTTCAATGGGCCCATTTTGCTGAGCGCCAAATGTAGTTATGCGTAGTAAGCTAGGATACGATTAATATTGCATATCAACAGAATTGTACTGGAAAAGGTTCACTGTAAGCTTTAAATAGTTTCACAACCCAGAGTGCTGCAGTTCTGTGCAGCGTTATGAAACTGGCAGAATACAACAGAAATGGGCCTTGTGCAAATGAGCAAAGCATGTTCACCTCCAAGAAGACCTAACTCACTGGCGGCTGAGCTCTTTTTTTTTAATCTATTATTTAAAAATTAAACCTTTATCCCCCTGCATTTCCATGCCTGCTCCAGGTTCTGTAAAGGTTTTTCTGTTCTTGCAGTGTAGTGTTTTACTCCAGCGACAGTACTGGTGTACATTGACATGTGACGTCGTCATGTTTTCCGTTTGAATTGCTTTTAGTTTCCACTGACTCCCATTAGTACGGGGCTACTACTGTTACAAGTGAAACTACTGTCATGGCTACTGTAGGCAAGAAGTCTGATAGCGTCTGTCTCTGACCTTGAGCACATCTTTGTATCAGTGTCTTTCTCACTCGCTTTAGTTTTCACTCCTCTTTGCCATCCTGTATCTGTAGCTCTTTGTCAGTTTTTTTATATAGTAGATACATTTCAGAAAAACACAGTTCAGAGTTTAACCTTCGTCATGCCACACTGTGAAGTGGTACAGCCATTTGTTGTCATGGAAGCTCTTCTTCCCAAATAAAGGCTATGCATTGACGAGAGAGAAAGGCACTCATTTTCAGCACAGTGCCTTATTATAATGGGACAATTAACATTTGCCAGGTTCATTGTTTTTGGACTTGAATCAGTAGGAATCACAATATCGGGGGACTGAAACATCACTGAAATTGCAATATAAACTCCAAAGTCTT
Organism: Apistogramma diplotaenia; assembly: GCA_015052665.1. Lineage (NCBI taxonomy): Eukaryota > Metazoa > Chordata > Actinopteri > Cichliformes > Cichlidae > Apistogramma > Apistogramma diplotaenia. The sequence goes on from VOQJ01031383.1 coordinate 12,072, forward strand.
GTAATATGGTTTTGTCTGTTTGTCAAGCTAAATATATTGTGTACTATATTGTAATGGTTGAAAAAATAGCTTGGCTATACTGTCTCATGTAATGTTATGCTAATTAGCCATGTGCTCCTGTTGCTTACGCTAATTGCACATAACCTGTGTTTAGTGGTTTGACTGCCTGCCTTAAGCACTTTTCCAGTTGATATAGCAGATTTTTTTACTGCATATGAAACAAAGTGTGCCACCCACAAATGAGGTTTTTGTTCCCAGCAAAAGAACAGATTAAAAATGTTTTAGCAAGGTTCACTGAAGCTTAAATACATTAGATTTATAAATAACGGGGTAAAAATTTAGGGTAACACAGAATCTCTGTGTTAACTCTGTATGAACCAGTCCTGGTTACATGCCGAAAGACCTATTTTGGCCCTGGGAAAAAAAAGAAGTTATTGTTGCACTAGTTGGACCAAATCCTAGCGTTTCAGAACCTCCTGTGCAGCAGTTTAATATGGAGTTATGAATCAACACAAGATGGCAAAGCAAATCATGCACAGCTCCCAGAAGACTGAAGACTCACTACTGAGGCACAAACTTGAGCTTGAAAGGGAAAAACAAACACTATTGACTACTGTTATACTGTTTGTAGTGTGGGTGGATAGGTTGCAGTAAAATCAATTGGATGACTAAATAATGGACAAAATGACTGAGTCATAAGCTAAACCTGAAGCCACTGCTTTTGCGCAGGTTGCTGATAGTGTGACTTTGGTATGTGTGGGGGGGCCCCTCCAAACTCCTCCCAAAGTGGAAGTGACAGTGGTGGACTATGAGAAGTATCCTTATCTGCTTCTGCACATACTCCTGCTGCACATGGCAATCTCATATGCTGCATGTTGTTTTGAAAGAGAGAGACACACTTGACTCTGTCACACCTGCACTTACGGTCAACAGTCTGTCATATTCATCTCACACCAAATGGGGGAATTGAAGCAGGAAAGATGTGGATCACTTTCTTGCACTCCCTGGGTCTCTAGGCTATTTATTAACAAGGGCTGTTGGGAGCTGAGAGACAGTGGCATGCTCCCGGCGCTGTCGTCATCCTGCTCAGGCAAGCCCAAAGGAATTGGGAGTGTTTGAGGAATGTTGCCATGACAATAGGGTCTTCCCTAACAGAAGTAATTTCAGCTCCAGGAAATTTGGGTGGGGTTCACCTGAAAATAATCACTGAACTAATGTAAAATAATTCTCCAGTCTGTAATAATGCACTGTGTAGTGCTTTGTATAGTGTATTATATTTGCTGTTAAACAAGAAGAAAATTAAATTACTATTCAGTAATTGAGTTTCAGCTGATTATATCTGATAATGCAGATCATGCTGTGGACACTGAGCACCACTGAAAGCTCAGTTAGGCGCAATGAGCTCTGTTGCCTCTGTTCAGCAAAACCTTTTTCTTTTCAAAAGTGAAACAAACTTTTGCTCGTATTTTAACTTCCTGAGACCTGAGCACTTGTTAGGAATGCAGGTTTACACTCTAATTTGTCAGTAGTTGAACAGCATTCATGTATATACTCTAATCTTTATCTTTGGACAGGAAGTTGTTACTTTGATACATAGTTGTTACATGCTACTAAAAAAATGTATCTCCTCATATGAGGACATATGACACATGGGATTACAATGAGGTCAGTATTTCTTAATAAAGCATTAAACACCAATGGTCAGAATAAAGTACAAGGCACTGAAAGCCCAAGAGGTCTCATGGGTGAAGTCGTGACGAAAGCAAAATATCAGTAGAAGAGAGGTGCACGCCTATCGGTGAGGTCACAGATGTTGTCATTTGACAGATAGTCTTTTAGGCTGGTGTGTTTGATAAAAAGCAAATGTCAAATGGTCTAATGCTGCATGATAGACATTGGCAGAATTGGTTAAGCATTGAATTGAAGTGAGCTAAAGCTTCAGTGCATCTTAAGTTATGTACACTGGATTAAATCCATACTGGATAATATCTTCCTGCCATCCTTTTAATGCAACTATTAAGAAATTAACTTTGATTACTGAAGGTCTGTTGTACTTAACTGGGATCCAGATGATGATTTTAAAAAACTTTTTTTTTATGGCAGCAAAGCACCATGCTTCAAATAGATTTGCAGTTGCATAGCAACAGCAGGATACATGAAGAGGGCCTTTAGTTAAAAGAAATGTTCAGTTGACAGTCGCTCAAGAGTCAGATTAAACATAGGGCAGTCATCTAAAACACAACGTTTCAGGCTAATAAATGATTATCTCCACTATATCAGAAAAGACATGCCAACATGACATATACGGATCTTTGGAGGTGCTTTGACCAAAATTTCAGTCTTACAGCATAACATTTGGCTGTCATCTTTTTAATATATTATTATTTCAGCCCAGCTGCATTTTGAGATTAAAAAAAGTGGCAGAGTGCTCTGGATACACAAGACTCAAATTAATTACAAACTGTTGGTTTGATACATTCTTTCTTTCTTTGTAATTACGAAAACAGGCTATTTTAAATGTTTGTGAGGCCTTCTGCTTCAGGTTAGTTGAATTTGAAATGTATTAAAGGGACACTGGACTGTATAATTTTGTTGATATCCACCATTCAAGACTCTGTTGTCTCGTTCACATTCTTTAGTTTCACTGTCTGTGAAGCAGCAGGGACACACTGTACTTGATTCATGTGCTACTAAATTGAGGATGGTTTTTTTTGTACATGTTAGAAGCTGCAGCTGCATTCCTCTCTCATCAGCCTCAATGACAGGGCTCTGCGTCTCAAATTTCACTTCTCTTCCTTTTCTCTTCTCTTCCTTTTCTCTTCATTACCTTTTGACAATCAGTTTTCACTTGTTTTATTCACAGCGTCCCGTGTCTTGTGCCTAAAGCCCCCTCTCTTCCCCCCCTTAGCCTGCTCTGTCTGTAAGACGATAGCAGCAGTTAAGTTGATGCCAGCTCCAGAGGCCCCTACAAAAGCCTTACTCAGATGGAAGCAAAGGAACAAATTGTACTTGATGTTCTCAGCAGTAGTAAAGAAGCTTATACACCTTAGTGATGCTGATGTTTTTCGGTAAAAATAAAACTGGGCACTTCTCAGTACATTGCGAGAGGCCATTTTAAAATAGGACTTTTAATAAAAACTGCACGTTTGACGAATTATTTACCAAATGGCCTTAAAATGTCTGCAGATTTAGAGCTGTAGCTAATGAGCATTTTCATCAGAATAATTGAGCATATTTTTTTATTAATCAACATATCATTTGATATCAAATGTCAGAAAATATTGCACTCTTTCATTTTGTGTTATAAAAGTAACCAAATCTTCATGAGTTGCTGGAACCAACTAAGTTTATAGAAATAGTATATTGTTGTTATCATGTTACAAATTGTCAATTAAAAAAAAAGTGAGCTTGAATATTTATGTAACAGTAGTCAGTGCAAAAATTTTAACCTAAGGGAAAATAGTTGATTTCACATCTGCAGCGCCAGGTGTCTCAAAGAAAATGAGACACCTGAAAATGTATTTCAGGATAACACAAAGTACTTCCATACCTGGCACCTGTGTATGTAAGCGTTTTTCAGAGTGTACTGACAAATAACCACTGGATCAGTGTCTTTGCATATTTTGCACAAGTGTGTGGACACTAAAAGCCTTCAAAGAAAGATTGCTCGCCTTGCCTATCTTGACACCCTAGTCTCACTTTGAGTGCAGCGTAATGTATGGCCCAAACAGCCACGCATTTCAGCAACATTTGAGATTAATGTCATTCAGTAATGACTTCAAATGGCTATTTAAGCTTGTTCATTAGACTGCATTCAGCCTTGACTGTTAGTTTTGAATGAACTAGCAAGTTGGGCACATCTTGTTACACTTGCACAATGCTGTATAGATAACCTGATGAAAAGTTGGATTTTTTTTTTTGGTTGGAGAAATGATCTTCATTTTTTAAGGCAAACAATAGTGGCCCAGTCAAGTAATGTTCAGTATCTTCATTTATTTGGTTTTTGCTGCCTTATAAGGATCTAAACGGTTTTCCCTGCATACCTGCTTTGAAACAGATGCTTTGGGGTTGACAGAGGTCTTTCCATGTAAGAAGGTTGAGCCAAGAGTTAGGGAAGTAAACAGCTCAGTTTGCTGGAAGGGTCTTGCCCTTTGAGTGCCGCGGCTGCCGGAGGGAGCAGGTCTATTGCACAGTAAAGTCTCTGTATTTCTGTTCTGTCTTGTTTTGTTTAACTTTGTTCTCTCCTTCGGATAGTGCTCTCTCAAAATATTTTTGTGTCACTTTCCTGGGATAGGAGAAAGGAAAGAGTTTTGGTAATCATGATATCATTGTTGTATGTGTGTTTGATTGGTTCCAGAGGGTGCTTGAGCAGCTTCTGGCCGGCTGTATGTTTGAATTCTGGCTGTGTGCCTAGTTTTAGCTAGTGAGCTGTGAGTTAATAAAGGTGCGGTTAAGCTTCAGTTGAGTATGTCTGGTCAGTGTGTTGTCTCTCAGCTCTGGTTTTTGGGCTGGCTGAATCTTTTTCCTGATGTGTATTGCTGTAGGATGTATTTTATAATGATAGAATGAGGTTATTCTCACAGCAAACAGGACCTCAGTTGGCAGTGAACATTTAAATTGTAAAAACATATTTCCATTGCTTCATTTTCACAAGCACATTTACTCGTGCACACATGGGTTTGTTTGTTCTTTTATCATTTTGGCTTGTGAACAGGCTGGTTGCTATTTGAACTGGAGGTTTATAAATAGGCCTGTGTGCTGCTGCAATGGGCAGAGAAGGCTAACACACTCACTAACCAGGAACCAAGAAAAGGTCAGGAGACCGGCACACGCACTTTGCTTCTTGCTGTCAAATACATTGGTCCATTTTTACTGAAGGATGTCTGTGTTTTTCTTCTCCTTTCCGTTGATTTGTGTCTTTATTTTTAGCCCCACATCTCAATGTCTAGTGTTGCCTTTGTCCCCTTACTCCTCCTCTTGCTTTGCTTGAGGTAAGAGGTTTTCCTTGCCTTGGTGTCCTAGTGCAGAGCTCCTTTAAGCTTGTTGTATAAACCTAATCTAGTCTTCACCATAGACCTTCACCCCCCACCCCACCCATGTCCAAAAGAAGATGTGTGGCTGGTGGTCTGCTTCCTTATTTCTGACTAACCTTGGTGGCTCTACATCTTCCACAGTCTGTCAACAAAAGAAAGGAAAAGAATAAGGCTACCTCCAGTCTGTCAACCTTTCGTCAGTGAACCAAAAAACAGTTATTCTCATGCAGTGCAGCATGTAACTACAATGGCTCAGTGAAGCATTAGCAGACACGTTTCCTCCACAGCTGTTCTCTACCAAAACAATTCCTGTAATAAGAGTGGTCATTTGCTTTTTGTAGTGGATTAATGGTAGTTCTGATGGCCTCAACATGTTGTGATTAAGTGGTTTACCAGTTGATGATTGACTCTCTTAAATTATTTGAAATGATATATACACTATGTAGAGTTCAAGTATTTTCTCTCCTCTTTTGTTTCTCTCACCCTGCAGTTCCAGAGCATACAAAGTCAAGACAGAGTCCTTATTCTACACCACCTCCCCCCTTTCCCCTCCCCACACAACATAGACACCCACGCACACCTACACACACACACACACACATACAAACACGTACAGATCTCAGCGATGCCAAGGGGGGCTGATCAGCCTGCTGCCCGCTCTGACAAGCCTTGCCTCTTCACCTCAGATCCTTGAGGCTGTGCTCTCTGAGCTTTGACGTTTGACCTCCCCTATTTCGACCTGGGAACCAGAGGTCACCTGTTCTCCACTCAGCCCAGGGACGTCCTGCTGCCCGGCCAGGTGTCTCAGCTACCAGCGGCACTCTTAGGTAACCTGTGAAAAGAAGAAAATGGGAGCAAGCATTTAAATTGTATTCTCACTTGCTTACTGAGATGTTAACAGACACAAGTGCATTGTCTTCCATTGATCTCCTTCTTGAGTAAAGCAATAAAACAATTATACTGTTTCATTTAAATGGCAGTAAACATTAACATGTAGGTGTTCTCGCTCACCAGTCTTGTGGGTGAGGATAGTAAAATTTGCATGAGGCTATAATTGATTCAGAGTGGTGGCTGCCCTGACCTGCATCCAAAGTGATTCATTTCTAAACAATAGCAGTGATCAGCAAAAATATGAGTTATTTGTAGCTATTTAGAGTTTGTTGGGCATTCTGGTACCAGAGCTAAAAGGAAAATGACAATACACCAACCTATTACTTTTCCAAGACTCTGAATTGGAGTTTTAATTGTACTTTAATTCCTTTTGACCTGGATAAGCACCTTTAACTGCTAACCTAAGTTAAGAAAACAGCAGCATCTGATCGCTAATCTTTCTGCACTTTAACACCCATCTTACTTTGAACTTCTTTTACACTTTCTTTTCTCTTTGCTTGCTTGCTTTTTATGTCATGACTGTTTCTAACATTTCCCTGCTCTGTTTTCTGTCGCTCAGTCTTTTTGACAGTCTTTCCTCTCTGTTTCCAGGCATGGCTCCCATACGGGATTCCGTCAGCCACTCCCCTAATCAAACAGGTGACTACACTCAGTCTTCTGCAATTCACTCCTCCTTCCAGTGTCCTCTTTTGCCTCTCAGCAATCATCAAATGAGGGAGACTCAGTCTGACCTGACCTTGGCCAATAATGCATTTTATTCCAGACATATGAGTGAGGCAGAGAGGGAGATGAATGCGTGAGAAAGTGGGTGTCAAAGGGTGAAACGGAAGACTTGGCAAGCAAACATAATAGAGCTGGCAACCATTTTGTGTGTAAGACTTTTAAGTTAGGACCAAGTGGGCAGCCGAGTGGTTGAAGAGACTCACATTAGCGGGTTAGTTTTTTCTGAGAAGCAGACATCTGGTGAAACATGAATAGAAAAGAGCAGCAGATGTTTGAAATGAAAAATGTGGTGAGGTTGGAAATGGTGAAAACCATGCTGGGATACCTTCTTGAGCTGATTCTGTGAGTGTACTGCCTGTCAGCAAAGAAGAAGAAATATGTGCAAACCTTTGGTAGTCTGTTTATTACTGTCTAATTGTTCTTGTATAATAATAATAATAATGATAATAAAAACTTTTATTGTGCAAAGAATTATGACAAGAAATTGAATGCAGTGACAGCTTGTAGCTTTTCCATTCACAGCTGCTACTGGATGGGTGTTTGTACAAAAGTCTTTAAAGCATTTATGTAAAAAGTCTAATTTTAGAAACAGGCCAGGTGTGACTTAGCAAGACGGTGGGATGGGGGGGCCTTTAAAAGTCTGAATATTTTGAGTTGCCACCACTTCATTTCATTTCCCTGCTGTTCCCCTCTTCTTCTTCTTTTGCCTCCATCCTCCCTTTTCACACTCACTTGCTGTTGCTTCCATGCCCTCCATCTCTTCTCTCCTGCTGATGCTCATCCTCCACCTCAGTGAATCCAAGTTTATTTCTTTGGCACGCTTTTGGGTCCTGCTGTGGTTACAAAATGGTGGCAGCTGTGTCCAGGCTCAGCCCTGGCAGTGAGCACATCCGGAACAGTGGGGCAGCTGAAGCTTAGAGGGAATGGTAAAATATAAAGGCAGTTTTGACATATGGTATTTAATTAAACAATTTAGTATACATTACTGTTGTTGTTTTTTCAGGTTAAATCAGGATTTTTTTTTTTTCAATGTTCAGTCCAAACAGTGTCCCGTGTCCACAATCTCTCCCCAGGTCTGGATCATCCTGGCTTGGACTCGCAGTATGAGCCTTCCCCCTGGTCGTCTGGCTCTCCCTGCAGCAGTGACAGCAACAGCAACTGGGGAAAAGCCCTAGTGGACGGAAGCACTGACACACCCAATAACTCTTCTTCAACCAACTCTTCTGTCTGGCCTCCCTCCTCTTCTTCTTTTTCTTGCTCCTCCTCCTCTTCCTCTTCTGGCTGTGGGTCAGGATCAGATCCCGAGTCGGCATCAGAATGCATGGATGCAGATTCTAGCTCTTCAATCGGCTCAGAGAGAAATCTTGCTGCTGTTGCTGCTACAACAGTGATGATGATGTCAGCAAATGCTTCTGCATCTTCTACAGCTTCTTCCCCCACCTCTTCTTTGGGGAGTGCTGCCATGATGGTCAGTGTTTCTTTAAATGGAGATGGCAATGGCAACAGTCATCAGGTGGTTGGCACAGGTTTAGAAACCATCAGCAGTGCAAATAATGGAACTAACATGTCTGAGCCCTCACATTACTCCATGGCTGGGTCCAGCAGTATTGGCAGCAATAACATGAGCAACCACAACAAGCTTGTCAGTAACAGTGGTGTATGGGGTACCCCTTCAGGCAGCAATGTGATACCCACTGGTGTAAGCAGCCCCTGCATCAATGGAGGGTTAAACACAAATAATTTAAACCCAAATGCCAACCATGGTGCCTGGCCACAAAATTCAATCTCAATCCCAGCATCCCATGGCCAACGGCCTTCACAGCCTCAGGGGATGAGTTCCAAACTCGGTATGGCTCCCCAACAGGGCCCCTTGCTGTGCTGGGGTGGCATGGCAGCTTCGGACAACAGCAGTATGATGGAAGACACTGAGGTGAATAATGGTACATCAAGCAGCAACAGTGGAAATGGTGGCCTAAAGCCTACCAACCTTAACACTGAATCCAATGGACCAAATAACACTATCACAATGAATACTACTACTACTACTACTAATGCCACAATGACCTCTAGTCCACCAAACTCTACCGCCTCACCCCAACTCAGTGGGGATTGTTCCTGGGGTTCCGTTGGAGGAGGGAACGGGGTTCCACTGGCCAATGGAAACCCCTCATCAGCTCCCCAGCACCCCCAAGGAGAATTGGGGGGTAATGGGGCCTTTGGTACGCCTTGGGGTGCAGCTACCTACCCTGTAGATAAGGGCCCCCCAAACGCAGACACTGTGAACCCCCAAGTCCCCTCTACTGCTGCTTATAAGAGTAATAATAACCACAATAACACTGGGGCCCTACGCTGGGACCTGGGGCCCACCAACACCCCAAACCAGCCTCAGAGCAACTTGTCCTGCGGTATTGGCGGAAATCAAATCCCAGGCTCTTTAGGCCAAACAGCAGGAAATGGGAACCAAACTACGATGGGCCCCCCAGCAGCAACATCTCGCCCCTGGGGGAGCAGCGTGTCCTCATCTTCATTGTCTTCTTCAACAACTCCTAGTAACAACCCTTCAGATGCTGGAAGTCATAAAGGAAGCTCATCTAACAATGGCTGGAAAAGCCTAGAGGATGACGCCATGGGCATGGGAGGCAATGGAAGCCATGGCTTGGGGAGTGTCGCTGGAGGCTGGGGGCGCTCTGGAGGAAGTGAGGGAAGTGGCGAGAGCTCCGGAGGTCGTTCCAGCTCAGACAGAGACAGCATCCAGGCAAAAGGGGGAAGAAGCAGAAGAAGTCCCAATCCTACAGCAGTGCTTTCACTTCTGATTCGGGCCGAAGTAGACCCAAGGGTCCTGTCCAACACTGGATGGGGACAGACGCCCGTACGGCAGAACACAGCCTGGGATGTCAATTCTCCTAACAATCAGCACCAGGGTGCCAGAGGAGATGAAAGAAAGCTTAGTAGCGGAAGCTCCAGCTGGAGCAAAACACCGGCAGCTCCCTCCCAGACCTCTGGAGGTACGTGACATAATGTGTATGAGCCTTATAGTCCATGTGAATGTATTTTAAATATGTTTTAAAAAAATCATATTTAGAATTGAAACTAATTTCAGGTAAGTCAAGGTAAGAAAATAATTGTCTGTCTCCTGTACTTGCAGGCTGGGGGGGTGGGCCAGGCAGCTCAGCCATAGATACAGGAAGTTCTGGCTGGGGCGAGCAGAAACCAACTTCTGGTTGGGACAGCAAAGGCCCACTGAACGGCGGAGGTGGGCAGAGTGGCTGGGATGATGGAGCCAGCTGCAAGGGTAGTAACAACAACAGCAGCAGCAATACCTGGAGCAACAACATTAACAAAGACGACAGGTAATTAATTAAATAAGTATTAAGGGAAATACTAAGCCACAAAGCTTAGTATATTTTTAAAGGCTTTAGTTATTCCATGTTTAAAACTTTGCTCACCACATTTTCTTTTGTGTTTTTAGATCCAGTACCTGGACTAATGCCTCCAAACCACAGCAGGGCTGGGGTTCCAGCAGTGGAAATATAAGTGATACCTGGGGTGGCAGTGGAGATGCTACCAGAACAAGTTCCAGCAACCACTGGGGGGAGCCCCAAAAAGGTGCAAGCTCAGTAGGCTGGGACAGCGACAGTGACCGATCTGGTTCTGGATGTTGGAGCGAGCCAAGCCGAACCAACACCAGCAGTAGTAATACCTGGGTGGGTAGTGGCGGATCTAATACTCCAGACGTGAGCACTCCAAATGCAGGCTCCACTTGGGGAGACCCAGTCCTCAAACCCAGTCCTCAGAGTACCACTCAGGGCTGGACTGAAACACAGAAGAACAACAGTGGAGGCCAGAATTGGGGTGAGCCCAATCCCAAGTCCTCTGAGTGGGGAAAAGGTCCTGAATCAAATATGTCCAGAGGCAACCAAGGTCCAAACAAGCCCACAGGTAGTTATCAGGAATATCATATCAAATGCTTTGCTTTGTAATTTATTCTGTTTGGAGTTTTGAATGAAATTTGAGACTGTATGGAAAATAATTTTCTGTGGGAGGCCTAAAATAGATGAGTCACTCATTTATTCTTATCACAGGCTGGCTGGGAGGCCCCATGCCCACAGTAGGTCAGAAGGAGGAAGTGACGACTGGGTGGGAAGAACCTTCTCCAGAGTCCATCCGCCGGAAGATGGAGATAGATGATGGAACTGCAGCCTGGGGAGACCCTGGTAAACACTTAATTTATAGCAGGTTTCCTTTTAATTTAGTAGTGTGGAATTGGAGTATTTTTTTTCTTTTCTTTTTAATTGAGTGTTTTTCAGCTAATACTCAAAATATTTATTTTTGTAGGCAAATACAGTGGTGGGTCTGTCAACATGTGGAACAGGACTGGTCAGCCTGACCAAGAGACCATGGGCCCGTCCCCTCAACACCAGTCCCACCCAGCCCACAGCTCAATGCAGCATCTTAACCAGGACAAAAGCTCCAGTTCTGGTAGGTTGAATAATGTTTGCACACCTGTATGAATATGCATGATTGAGGTACAAACACGCGTCTCTTACTTTGACTGTAAAAACAGGACTGCCATACAAAAATGCATTATAGAGAACAGTAAAATGGGTGGAAACAATCATTACACCACAGGACCCACACTTGTTCATCGTGTACTCTAGCCCCACAAAAATATCGTTTGCCTCTTTACAAACAATAGATCTTAATCATATATTCCAGTGGGGTTCTTTTTTGCCACAGTGGAAATGTTGTAGAATAATGCACAGTATTTTTTTTGTTAATTAATGCGACTTAAATTAGGGCATTAGACGACGATGAAAAATAAAATGGTCAAAGTGCAAATCTTAATGGAGTGTGTAAGGTGCAGATGGATTGAAATGAAGCCTTAAAAGGGTTGAGCCAGTACAAATAAAGCCAGTGTCGATGCACACTCAAATATATACAAAGGCTTACACAATTTGCAAAGGAGCATGTCTAGAGACCAAACATGTACAGCCATTCCCTCCCATTTCCCTACAGTGTTGTCTGTGTCGAAGGCTCTTTGTAAAGCCAGTTGAGTCATCCCTTTGGAATGCTAAGAGCATCGATTTTTCTCTTCTCTCATTCGCCTTTTTTCCCCTCTTCCCCTCCTCCCTTTCTTGTTCACCCGCCAATTCTGCTTGCTGTAGAAACACAGGCTTTTGATGGTTTTCAGGAAAAAAGAGCTAGAGAGACTGAGTGGTAGAGGAGGTGGTCTGTTGATTTGCAAATAGGACGGGTTCCAATGTAAGATGGGAAAACTAAAACGAGTAGGCAGCTATTCTGTGGAAGGGGGCCTGAGAAGGAGAAAAGCAGGAGGGGCTGTTGGGGTTATTCAAGGTTTCTGGTTTAGTGAGCTAACTGGAGAAGCTAAGTGGATGTCTGAGAAGGGTGGGGCCATCTCACCAACTACTGTATTGAGAAAATAATTTGTTTTGATTTATCTTTGTTCACTTTTGGTTTATTACCTTCTGAAGTCTGGGTCACTGAAAGGAAATGATCAATCCATTTAGCTAGATTGGTCATGTTTTTCACTCTGCAATAAAATGTACGTGCAATCAAATAAAAACAACGTCTCAAAGTTATTCTTGCACTGTGGTTAAAATTTCCTTTGGATTCTTGTCAGCTGATGCATTCAACTCACCAGAAATGGAGCAGACGATTGTGGTTGCTGATTATCAATTTGTGTGCACATCTGTTTTAGTTCCTGCATGGATATGCCAGTTTGTGGCTATGTGCATCTGTTTTGTGTCAATCTGTCAGTGTGTGTATGCTTGTATGCGGTGTTATGTGCGCATATGTGTGAGAACATGCCAAGTCAGATGCAGAACATTGGTGCCGGAGGCCACCCCATGATCTGTCCTATTTTTACAGCGAGGTATCCCTGGCATCTCCCCAAGTGTCTCCTGTGGAGGGAGAAAGTAACGGGCCTGTGTGGTCAGCTGTAACAAGAGCCTTTTGAACTCATGCATGCACTTTCTTGAGCACACATTCTGTTACATTTCAAAGGGTATAGTGTCCTGCAATGACATCTGCACATCCACAAGCATTAAAGAAAACACTGCTTACATAAGTGAGTGGATATAGGGTTCTCCAGGGAGTGTTGCTCTCACCTAAAGCTCTGTTCTCAAGTTCTGGTGGTGAGGGGGGGGCAAGCCACATTTTTATACATTAGAAATTTTTATTTTAATCTTGCCACCTTTTTAATATAATTCAATCCACTTCCCAACTGGCCCAATTGCAAATCTGACATCTTTAATAGTGTTTAAGTAAATAAGTAGACTACATTACAGAAACTATACACTCAGTGAGTGCAACATTTGTCTCTTTAGGTTGGGGTGAGCCATACCCTCCACAGAAGGAACCCTCATCGTGGAGAGACCCCAGTGCTGCTCCACCTGTGACTGTGGACAATGGGACGTCTGCCTGGGGAAAGCCCACTGACAGCAACTACAGTTGGGATGACAGCAGGGATAGAGAGTCTGGATCTGGATGGGGCAGCCAGCATAAGTCTGGTATGTGCACACAGGAAGTTTTTAAAGTAAAAGCTATGAACTTCTGAGGAGAACACCACCTTAAAATGAGAATCAGTCTGATCTGACTGTAGCATGGCACAACAGAGGAGAATTTTTCCCTATAGCAAGTTAGCTTTTGGTAATTGGGTTTTACATCTCTCCCTCCCTTCATGATAGCTCCAGCTCCCAAGCATATGGATACGTGGTGTGGTGAGGAGGTGGGAAATAGCTGGGACCAGGAAGAGGAAGTGGAGATTGGCATGTGGAGCAACAGTCAACAAGACAGCAGACCCCATGACCAAAGCACCTGGAACTACAAGCATAAAAGTTCAACTAAGGTTTGTTTCTCATTTTCCCACATTTGTCCACCTGAAACAAGACATTTTAGTGAAGTGCAGTTTTTAAAAAGCAGTTCTAACGTCACTCCTTTGTCCACTCTGTTTCAGATGAACAAACCAGTCAACAAACCGGACGATCCCTGGATGAAACCTTTCATCAACCAGTTCAACAGCATGAACTTCTCTGTAAATATTATAAATTATTCAGTTAAATATTCCCTGTGTTTGTGTCCTTCTAGCACACATGGAGCTATTGATAACTTTCTTAATGAAAGTAATGTTTCGGAAGCAAAAACAGAAGCTGTAAGTACAGAGGAATGCTTTCCATTCGCTATGAGACACTTGTGCTTGATCAGAATTTATTTAAAGGCATTTAGTTTCCACCAGATGAGTCACGTCTGTTAAAGCATGCTGAACTGTCTGCTTTTTCAAATATGATGTGCCCTAGTTAAAGAATGCAAAAATAATGCTGTTCATCTTTGTAATCACATTTTCTTGGCTTTCTTCTTGCAGAGGGACTCCCCTGATGACTCCATTAAGCCTGGAGCAGGGATGGTGCAGGACAAGCGTATGGACAGTAGTATTGGGGACTTCAATGGAGTTATGGGAAAGAATCTTGGGTCTCGGCACCAGCTCCACAAGGAGTCCAACATGGATCGCAGTCCTTACTATGACAAGGTATGCAGAAGCATTAACAGAGTTCATGTGTATAGTGTACTCCGCAGGGATGGTGCATATGTAGGATTAAGGAAAATGGTCTGCTGTTACGGTGGAGAAGGTGTACTGCCTCACAGTGGAGGTTTTGTTACACTGCAGCTTGCTTGTGTTTATTTTTGTTTACTTTTAATGAATGTTTATTTTTGATAATTGCCACTTGCATCATCTTGTATCATCACCAGAAACTAGCACAATTCTGTACAAACTGCTCTGCCTATGTTTGACCTTCCTTCAGCACAAATTGCTGCTCTCAGATCACTTTGTTTCTACCTTTTTAAGCTTTTATTTCATCCTGCCATCTCATTTCTACTGTGCTTGCATCCTTATTTCTGGCGTCTCATTTTTCTCACACCTCTTTTGCTCTCTCGCTCTTCCCTACACTGTTCATTCCCTGACATTATTTTATTCTGTTTCCACATTAATTTCTCTTTCCTCCACCTTCAACTTGTCTTCAGTAAAATTAACTTTCTTCTTTTCTTCTTCCCTCTCTGTGCTTCTTTTGCTGCTGGTGTGCTTCCTGTCCCTGTGTGCTTGCCGTCCATCTGCTGTGCACCTGGCCTTGCTTCTGCAGCTTTCACCCTCTGCTTACGATATCCCAGCTTCTGATGAACTCTCCTCCAATCAAAGCATGAGCCTTTCCCCTTCCAATTCTGCTCAACCTGTCCCTTGTCTCAATTCTGGGTCAGCTACTTCCCACTCTAGTTCTGGGGCTGCTGGGCAGGTGAGTGAAGGAGGATGCAGAGGTAGTTGTCTTGAGATTTTGGAAAATCTCTTTTTTTGATAAAAAGACGTATCACTTGCTGTGAAGAAAAGGAGAAATCAGTGACTTGCCCCCCGTCACATGGATAACAGTGGTGGCTGTCTGTTTCCTGAGCAGCACAGAACGCAAAACTGGATTTCCACTAGAGAAGTGTACACAGCACTGCCGGGGAGTTAGCGATGCTCTGTTCACCCACAGTACTGCTTATGGTGTGCGGCAGCTATGTGATGATGTAGGCCTAGGTGCAGATATCAGACAGAGGACTGACCTATTGTATTTTAGGTATGAAAATGCTTTGCCCCAGCAGAGGGTCAGCTTAGGCCTGGAATAATTCATCAACAACCGTGGGAATGATGGCAGAGAATTTCCAACTCCGCTGCGGAGGAAGTGTTTTTGGCTCTAAGCCTCAGCTATAAAAGTAGCTCTCTTGTTGTATTGGTTTGCCCTCTAGTGGACATCCCAATATTCTAATGGTAGGATTCTGTTTTTCTTTTGGTAAATTTGTGTAACTTTTGGCCATTTTTGATGGCTTTAACACGAGTCTCTAACATTGTTTAGGATTCATTTTGATTGCTCTTGTGTCAAGCTTGCTTTTTGGTTCACTGTTTAACCATTTGCATTTGTTTCCCCCCCCTGCTCAGAATGTAAACCCAATGTTGTGTGGCAACACCGTAGCACAGGGCCGAGGTGGCCCCCAGTCCCAGCCCCCTCCTCAACCCAATCTTCGCAACCCAGTGCCTCCACCCATCCTGCCCGCTCAGGTAACTCTCACAAAAATATGCAAAACAAACCTGCCTTTGTATCAACTGCTCCTTGTGTTTTATGCTGCAAAAATAAGTGAGCGTTCCCTTTTACTTGAAGTGCATTGACATTCAGTCCCATATTATTGTCTATAGGTTTCTTCATCCCTGTTGAAGTACCCCGGAGGTAATGGCAGTCTGAACCCTCTGTTTGGCCCTCAGCAGATGGCTGTTCTCAACCAGCTTACACAGCTCAACCAGATTAACCAGATCAACCAGTTACAGGTATACATCGGCAGAAGAAAAGTGGTAGCAAAATATGGCATGGCTTTAGACTGTTAATTCTGGTTTTTACCTCAAAATGACATTGCAGAAATAGAGCGATACTTCATGACTGTAATATTAATGACAGTGATTTTGAATATTCTCTTGTCTATCAGCGTCTACTAATCCAGCAGCAACAGCAGAAGGTTCAAAGCCAGAGACCCATGCCTATGGGACGTCAGACCGAACAGGTGTGTGTGAACCTGCTAAATTGCGCACTCGGTTACAGTGGTCTTGCCTCCTTGGTTGCTTTCTCTAACCTTCCACGTTCTGATCTTAGACACGTCCTGTTGGTTCATCTCCATCGCTGATGCAGCCACCACGACACATCGACCCCTCGCTGCTGAAACCGGCTGCACCCCTCAAACCGTACCTGGATAACTACATGTCCCACAACGCCCCTGAGATGCTGAAGGATGCAGCTGCTCTTGGATCCTTCAGCAATTTCCCTTTAAGTAAGTTAACGGCTGCTGCCGTTATTACAGATTGCTGTATTGGTGAGCAAGGCAGTGATTACATTTTTTTTCCTTCAGACTTAAGACCTCATATTTTTAAGAGAATGATCTGGGCATGAGCAGGACAGTTCTTTAGGGTTAGATTTCTGCATTTAAAATAGGCAGTGAGTTCTTGAATAACAGTTGACACATTTGAATAAAGTCATTATTTTCTCTTTTTCTGTCCTGTTTTTCAGACTTGAATTCTAACCTGAATGTACCCCTGGACATGGGTGTTGGTGCTGGTGGTAGTGGTGGTGGAGTGAGCTATAAAGAGCCACCCCAGTCCAGACTGAAGAAACTTTGGGCTACAGACCCTCCGGAGCAGAACAGCAAACCTGGTACAAAAGAACTGCTTATAGTTTGTGGCACTAAATGCTGTGGTATTGTTTGAAAAAGGATTGGCTTTTTAGGAGAGGTGATGAGGTGTGCTTGTGGTATATGGGCTATGTAAAGACTGAGCAACATTGGTTTGAAAGTAAATAAAGCATCCCTGCACTTTGACTTGCTGCAGATGTGAAATTGACCCTTTAAGTGTTCACATGCTTGTTTGTCCTACAGGTGCTATGTCGTCTGGGCTGCGTCTGGAGGACTCTCCCTTCTATGACTTAATTTCTCCTGGCCCCTCTCCCCTGAGTCCTCCCGGCCAATCAATGGGCTCGGTGGGCGATGGCTGGCCACCTCGTGCCAACTCCCCCCCGCCCCATGGAAACACTGTCACCTGGCCCCCAGGTACAGTACTCCTTCAAATCCACCAAAACTATTTAAGTGTTTGCTTTGAACTCTGCTAATTTCTGCATGTTTTTGCCCTCAGAGTTCCGGCCCGGGGAGCCTTGGAAAGGTTACCCCAACATTGACCCTGAGACTGACCCTTATGTGACCCCAGGCAGTGTCATCAACAACCTCTCCATCAACACCGTCCGCGACACAGACCACCTCAGGGACAGGAACAACGGTAGGTGACACACATGACAAAGTACTTCCACTAACCATGACTTTAACATTCACTGACACTGACCTTCCTCCTGATGTTTCCAGGGCCATCCTCATCACTGAACACCACGATGCCTTCTAACAGTGCCTGGTCATCCATTCGTGCCTCCAGCCACAGCGGTTCCCTCACCAGTACAGCACAAAGCACTTCAGGTACGTGTTGCTGTTGTAATTCGGATCTGCTTTAGTGAAGTTTAAATCTAGACATGTTTTCTGCATATTCCATTTAAAAAATCTTTCTTGAAAAGACATTTGGCAAACCTGTGAAATTATAGTAGGTAAACGGGTTGTTATCTCTCACCATGCAGCCAGACCCAGTGAGTCAAAGTGGTCTCCCGCCGGCAGTGTGTCCAACTCCTCCCTAGCTCATGAGCTTTGGAAGGTCCCCCTGCCTCCCAAGGCGCTGTCTGTGGCAGCCCCCTCCAGACCACCACCTGGCCTCACCAGCCAGAAGCCCAATCCTGCCTCCTCTGGCTGGGATGGCTCTGCCCTGAGGCTGGGAGGCTGGGGCTCCACTGAGTCCAGATACACGCCTGGTAAGAGAAGTGTACCCTTTACAGAAATGATTTTAACCTAAGTTCTGTTTTGTGAAATGAGCAGAACAGACTTTTTAAATCAACAGACCAAAAGCTGGTTATATAGAGACCACAATATTATATGTATGGCAAGAATGAAGGATGTGGCTGGCATGTTTTAGTGCTGCATTTAATCTACAAGTCTTTGTTTTATCCCATTTCTCTGTATGTTTTTAACGAGCAGTTTTGGCACATCCTTCTGGCGCTGCCTCAAATAAGAATTTGTGCTTTCATAGTTGCTCTGATGCAAGGTGTGGCAGAACTATTTAGATATCTCCGGTGATCTGCAGAGAGATTCCTCTTGTTATGAACTAGTATACATGCACTTGTTTATTTAGCATAAAAGCATCTTATCCTAGCTAAGGAATGACTTCTTGTTGTGTACTGGCAGGTTCCAGTTGGGGCGACAGCAGCAGCTCAGGGAGAACCCAATGGCTCGTTCTGAAAAATCTCACACCTCAGGTAGTTGTATGTTCTGTCAGCATTTTACTGAGTTGTCACACTCATTAGTTCTTCTGTTATCACCTTCCCTGTTTAACTTGACCTTTTTATTTGTTGTTCCTCCAGATTGACGGCTCTACACTGAGGACCCTGTGCATGCAGCATGGTCCTCTGATCACATTCCACCTCAACCTGCCACATGGTAACGCTGTGGTATGCTACAGCTCCAAGGATGAGGCCGCTAAGGCCCAGAAGAGCCTGCACATGTAAGGGCATCAAACTCAGATACAGACACACTTTATTCAGGTTTACAGACAATCCAGGCATTCATCTGGTCAAGTACCCCAAAAATACTCCCAAAGTAAGTGGGAGGAATTGGAATAGTTGACCTCCCGCATGCATGCAAAAATCTGGTTACTAAAGTTTGTGTAAGGCTGGTTTAAATGGTTAGTCAGAGGGTGCTTTGTAATGACAGTCACACTTTGTTTCACCTGCTGTGTTGCTACAGGTGTGTTTTGGGGAACACTACTATTCTGGCTGAGTTTGCCAGCGAGGAGGAAATCAGCCGTTTCTTTGCACAAGGGCAGTCATTGGCCACTCCCTCCTCTGGCTGGCAGACCATTGGCTCTTCTCAGAGCAGAATGGAGCAGTCTCACACCTTTCCAAGCCGCGCTTCTGAACCTAACCAGTGGAACAGCAGCGACCTCCACAACAGCTCCTCCCTCTG
The DNA here is from genome assembly GCA_015052665.1 of Apistogramma diplotaenia. Lineage (NCBI taxonomy): Eukaryota > Metazoa > Chordata > Actinopteri > Cichliformes > Cichlidae > Apistogramma > Apistogramma diplotaenia. The sequence continues at coordinate 31,358 of VOQJ01031383.1, forward strand.
GGGCGGGCCCAACTATTCCAGTAGCCTGTGGGGGACACCCAGTGGCACCGAGGCAGGGAGGATCAGCAGCCCTTCTCCAATCACATCCTTCCTCCCAGTAGATCACCTGGCAGGGGGCGGGGACTCCATGTGAGAGGCCTGCCAATCAAACGGGCTCGGGGAAGGGTCAGTAGAGAATTCTCAGTAATCAGCAGAATAGAGACAAAAATGTAGTTATTTAAATGCAACGGCACTAGTTGGACTCTTTCTCATTTACAAGATATTCAACAAAACGGGGTCTCCCCTGTGGAAAACAAGTTACGTTTCTCTCTCTGCACATATGTCCACTTTGTTTTAGCCCAAAAACATATCAGTCGGAATACTTGAATCATGCAGGCCAATTCTATAATGTGAACGGATGGATATTTGCCTCCAGGTAGTGCTCTTTCAGACCGAAAAAAAGCTTCAATCGAGCTCATTATATATATATATATTTTTTTTGTTTTCATTCGTCATGTTTTTTTTAAATTCCAATTCTTTTAACATTTTTTTTTGTTTTACCTTTTTTGCATTTGTTTGCTGACAATGTTGGAGTATGAGCTTTTTTAACTTTGCACTGAATGTTTTATTTCCTCAGTGTGTGAGTGCGTGTGTGTGTGTGTATGTATATGTGTGTGTGTGTGTATGTGTGTGTGTATATGTATGTGTGTGTATATATATATATATATATATATATATATATATATATATA
>VOQJ01031384.1:0-13779 GCA_015052665.1 Apistogramma diplotaenia
AGTTAGATAGTTAGGTAGTAAAATACGGAACTCCGTATGTTACTCCGTGAAATGGGGTTCCGTACTTTACAGTGTACTTTACATGTGTTTCCACACCTCCACGGCTCTCTGCTTGTCTGTGTGTGTTGTGCTCGCTGTGCTGAGGATTTCAGCTGTTATTTTTGTCTTTATTCAGCTGTAGCTCCCAGAATGGATCGCCATTAGCCATTAGCACTAGCGGTCGTTCGGTACCGGAAGGCCCGCCCCCCAGAACCGAGGTGCTCTGTCAAAATATTTTTTTTATACTTTAATCCCTTATTAGTGATTAAAAATAAACCTGTAGTAGAAACGCATTTTGAATAAAGCTTGTGAATATAAAGCATTACAACATTACGCTTATGCAGCCACTAGTTTTTCAACACAACACCTGCAGGCAGCGGTTTTAACTCTGCGCAAGCGCAAAGAGGCGAAGCCGTTAGAGACGTGAGCTCAAGTGAAGCAAAAGGAGATGTTTTTCCAACGTCCAAAACAGCAGCTTTTTCTTTTAGTAACCACCATTAAAATCTTTACTGGGAAACAACTGAAGGTTCTTCATCAACCACCTGATCAGCAAGTGTTAAGGTGAAGCTGCTCCATCCACTGCTGTTTGTTCACACAGCAAAAAAACTGCAGTATTGAAATTAAAACATGCAGATGAACTGTTAATACAAAAAAAGTATTTCTTATCCGATTAATTGATGGAATAATCGATAGAATGCTTGATTGCTAAAATAATTGATAGATGCAGCCCTAATAAGTAATAAACATTCATTTTAATAAGTTTGAGTAAGTTGAAACATGTTATTGTGTAACTGTCAAAACATGAGGGAAGCAGTTTAAGGGTTTATCAGGACAAATGAGCTTGCAGTAGCTGAAATGTACAGTTATATTTAGCCACAACACTTTCCAGAGTGCAGTGATGTGGCATGTCACACATTTCCTGCTCTGCGAGTCTGGTGTGTGTGTGTGTGTGTGTGTGGTACACTCCTGCTGCGTGCGCCCTATTAGCTGACCAGGACATCTGAGAGACTGATGTTAAATATGTATAAGGCCCCTGTGCGAGCAGACGCACTTGGTGGTCCAGTGCAGTGTTTGAAGATGATGAAGAGGGGATTTGTGAGGCAAGGAGTACCATATGTGCGTATACTCTTACTTTGCCTTTCTGCAGGATGACACTAATGGAAAGTGGAAGACATACAAGAGCTGTTTGTGCCTCCTGCAGCTACTGCACTACACCATAGTGATAATATCATAGACTAAACATCAGGATTGTGCACAGGAAGGCAAGCACACTTTGATCTGTTGTTGGGAATTAACTGATGAACATAAAATATTGCATTAGACATAAATCTTGCTGTAAATCAGTGGTTGCTGATATACAGCAAGATCTATTTCTAGCTCTGTGTTGCTATTTTCATCCTAAAGTCAAAATTGGAGCTATTACTTTTGACTAACTTTTCTAGAGACCACAGAGTTACCTTTATGGCCAATCATCTTGCCAGTCCATGTTCACATGAAAGACTCTGTGGTTCATCCTTTAAAGTTTAGCCTTGAGAGATTGTGCCCTTGCAGCATGATCAGATAATTGTGGTGGTTAAAAATTCAAAAGTTAAAAATTGCTCCAGTTTAAATTCTTTTTTACGGTATGATATTTACCTAGCAGATACTAATTGGACCATGAAACATAGAGACAGCCCAGCTGAAAACTCTGTTATGGTTGTCCCAGATCCTGCAGAAACTCTCTCTGTTAGGTTATCGAACAGCCACAACATAACAATGCCTAATGTTGTATAGCTACCCATGGTGCCACCAAAATATCTTGGAGCTATCGTACGAATGAACATGCAGTCTCTGAGGTGTCTGGTACTGGGCAGTGGCACTCATTTAGCTTGTTTACTGACCAGCTGTGTGGGGAGCTGTGAACTTACCGTGCACACAGTCAAAAGATGGTTGGGTGATTTTGACATGAATTCGCACTTTTTGAGATTTGGATTGTCTACAGTGTAAAAACAAATCTAAGCAGTCCGAATTGATTCCCCTTTTAGGCACAAACAGCGGCGATTTCAACCACTTCCCTGATGATCCTGAGTTTGCCGATATCGTCCAAAGGGCGGAGCAAGCGATTGAAAGCGGCGTCTTTCCAGAGAGGATTTCCCAGGGTTCCAGCGGGAGCTACTTTGTCAAAGACCCTAAAGGGGTAAGCTTGGGACAAATCACACCGAAGGCTCGTGGACTGAACCCAGAAGAATATAAGTGATTAGTTTAACATTTCCAAGCCGATTTTTTGGCAAAACATTAATTCAGGAACATTTTTCGTGTTCCTGTAATGTTCATATTGACTCAACTAATTCAGTTCCTCATAGCTGAGTGTGCTGATTGTGTAACGCTAAGATGGTTCTGTCAGCAATTCAAGCAGCTTAAAGAAGTAACGATGACGTGAGGAATCGAGGAGGATGATTCTTGTTGAATTACTCACCCAGCATCGCTTTTCAATTGTAGTTTTGGAAAAAACATGAAGCAAAAAATACTTGCAGTAAAATTATGTTACCAGCATGTGCTACAAGTCGAACTGCAAAGCTTGAGTGTTTTTCATCGTTGTTGTTTGTTGTTTCTACAGAAAGTCATTGGTGTTTTCAAACCAAAGTCAGAGGAACCTTATGGTCATCTGAACCCAAAATGGACCAAATATTTTCACAAGGTACTTGTGAATTTTTTTTCTTCTTAAGCAGGCTTCTAGCCAGCACTTGATCAGCCGGCGTGGCGCCAGGCTGAGGATTTCACCGGCTCATCGGTTAGCATTAGCATGCGAATGCTAACAACCCGCATGCACGCGGCGTGCTGAAAAAATTTTCTGGCTAGAAGCCTGTTAAGGTTTTATGGCTGCGTTTCTATCTCATTTAATTAAGATATATAATGTACTTTATTCATCTCTCCACACAGTGACTAACAAAACCCCCAAAAATCTTCATGTCTTTGTCCTCCATCAGCTCTGCTGTCCATGCTGTTTTGGTCGAGGCTGCTTGTTACCTAACCAGGGTTACCTGTCAGAGGCTGCTGCCTCTCTGGTTGACACCAAGCTCGGCCTCGGAGTGGTGCCAAAAACCAAGGTGCGACTCTCAGAAAATGCACGTTTTTGAATTTATAACATGCAATCCGAAGTACCCGGTGTTATGCGAACACCTGAATGAACCTTTGTATCTGGCAGTTGTCACAATGCCAGAGTAAACCACTCTTAACTGAAAGACTTTTATCAGGTGGTGTATTTGGCCAGCGAGACGTTCCACTACAATGCCATTGACAGAGCAAAATCCAGGGGGAAGAAGTATGCCCTAGAGAAAGTCCCGAAGGTGGGGCGACGCTTCCACAGAGTGGGCCTCCCACCCAAGGTAACCGACACTTAGACGTTCACAGTCTATGTTAGCAGTTGTTTACTGTAAGCACTGATGAAGGGCCGAGGATGTGAATCTTCCTCTTCTTCATTTCTGCCCAGTGTTTCCCTTTGACTTTGGCTGTCTTTTTGTATTTATGCGAAACACGCAGTGGTTACTTTTTAAAAACATTCTAACCTGCTTGTTTTAAACACTTGTGAGGTTCTTTAAATATTCTCTTCACATATACACTGGCTGCTGCTCGCTCGCCACTGTAAAATACATGAGCTGTTGCGTCAGTGAGCACAGGGCTGAGAATAGCCACTGATGCAGCCCCAATAGAGGACAGTAAAAGGAATCATGTCTCACTGTTTCTGTGTTTCAGCCTCACTTTTTGTGTTGAAAACGACACGTTTATGTAGATAAAAGGCCAGTAGAAGCATAAATGTCATTTCTTCTTTAACCTGTGTTCTTTTTCCAGTGGCTGTTAATATTCAGTGGATATTTTTATGTCCTGTACTGTACTTGCATATCACTTTTATCTTTTAATCAAAAAATGTGCAACAGTGCATTCTGGTTGTTTATCATGTGAGGTTGCCTTCCGGGTGATCAAAAACATGTGCGTGTTAAGACGATGTGAAAACATGGTTGAAATGTCTTCAAGGAAGTAAATATGAGGAAGCTGTCTTCATGTTTTCAGCCTTTTGATGTAATTTCACATCTAATTTCACTGCACACCAGGAAATGACCATCTATACTGTTTCTAGTGCGCTGAATGTTGCTATATATATAGTGTTAAAAAATATATATGTGATATATCACGCTGTATGCACCTTGGTGTGTTTCCAGGTGGGCTCATTTCAGTTGTTTGTGGAGGGCTATCGTGAAGCTGACTACTGGCTGCGCCGCTTTGAGGCAGAACCACTGCCGGAGAACATCAGGAAGCAGCTGCAGTCACAGTTTGAGCGGCTGGTGGTTTTGGACTATGTTATCAGAAACACAGGTAGGCATGCATGTGTTAACGTTTTAATGCACGGTTTAGGTGGAAGTGATCAGTCTTAGCAGTCTTGTTTTAATTTACTGATACACTGGTAATGATAAAAATGCAGTTTAGCTTATTTATTAAAGAACTAAAGTTTGCTTTTGCTTGCACATCAGCTGTTTGTTGTCATCGGCTGCTTTGTGGTTGTAGATTTTTCACTCTTTTCTCTCATTTTTGCTTTTGAAAACGTACTTTCTGTTTGCCGTCCTCAGATCGAGGGAATGACAACTGGTTGATCAAGTACGAGACACCAGGAGAAGGAGGGGGACAAAAGGTGAGATTAAATCAACAAACTGAGGTGTGTTCAGACTGTTCAGCGAGCACACTTTCACCTCGCTTCACACTGTTGAATCACATGAGCGCTGATATATTTTTAATTCCGAACACAGCTCGTGTTCTTTTATGTCTGCAAGGTGTGCTTGTTGTCGCCTCTCTGAATCTACACACAGACAAACGCACACTTCTGGAACAAACTTGGTTTCCTTGGTTACAGCAACTCAAGGGTTTTGCGACTACACGTCATCAATCATTATTTTCTGTATCGATAAGTGACAAAGGTTGTCATCCATGTGCGCAATTAATCAGTCCTTTGAACAATGATCAATAGTTTGCCTGCTCATCAGTCATTAATAATTCGCTCACTTAATGATTTTGTGGTCTTCCATCATCTTTCCCTCATGCTGCAGGATGCTGAATGGCCAGAGAGCAGTCAGGACTCCTGCAGCAAGATTGCAGCTATTGACAATGGCCTGGCCTTTCCCTTTAAACACCCGGATGAATGGAGAGCCTGTACGTTTATCACTTATTTCTCTTATGCTGTCATTTTGATGCCCTTCTTAATAACAGTGTAGTGACAATGATGAAGAGAGCCCCTTACATGTGTCATTTTTCATGCTTAAAAAGACTGTTGTGGAAAAGGGCATCGGCAGCATCACCTCCTGAAGAAAGTGGAAAGGTGCTTTTTAGCGTGACGGTGTCACGGTGATTGAGTGAATGTGTCAGAGCTGAAAGTCTTAATCTCGTTGCATATTGGAAACAGACTTGGTGAGTTAAATGATATGCAAACGTGTTGCTGTTAAGGATTTTCTCTGAAACAATTCAGCTTTTTTTTTGTGGGCAGTGAAATTCACGCGTGTTTTTTTCTGTCACTGACTGCCTGCTTATTCAGAGTGAAATAATGCATTAATTAGACTGCGTTCAGGGCTGCGGTCCAAACGTCGGGCGTTTCCACAGGTAAAACTAATCTGACAGCTCGTAAAATCATTTTATTGCTGCAGATGTACTGATATGATTTTACCTTTGGACAGAGCCACCTACAGTTCCTTTAATTCTGATTGGTTTGTGGGTTTTTTTGGTCTTGATATCAAATGTAGTGATGGTTATAGGAACAGTGTTAAAGGCTTTTGTTTGTCTCCTCCCATCAGACCCGTTCCACTGGGCGTGGCTCCCTCAGGCCAAGGTGCCCTTCTCCCAGGAGACCAGAGACCTGGTGCTGTCCCGGCTGTCTGACATGAACTTTGTCCAGGACCTCTGTGAGGACCTCTATGAGATGTTCAAGGTGTGGGTGATGGATGATCTTTCCTCTTTTTAAATTCCCTCTAGATTGTTAGAATGGGCCTGCAAACAGGCATGCCTTTGACAGAGAGCTGAGTCATTAATCACCTGATCTCAGCTAACATCAGTGATTTTGTGTCTTCAGACAGATAAAGGCTTTGACAAAACCATGTTTGAGAGACAAATGTCTGTTATGAGAGGACAGGTAAGTTTCAAAATGAGCATTTTAGTTATTTCTTCTTTTTTTTTTTACTTTTTTCTATCTGTTTTATCCTCTATTTTTTTCTTCTGGCTGTTCCTTTTATAACCTGCCTCCTTCTCCTTCCTCCTCTCATGGCCTACTTTTATTCTCTTTAATCGTGTTCTCTGTAATTTTACCCTCATTTTGCATCTGCAGCCACTCTCCTGCTTCACTTCTTTCTGTCCTTCTCTCACCTGTTTTTCTTTGTTTTCCCAAAGACTACAGTCATCTAATAAATACAGCAGCAAAGTTTGATAATAAAAGTCTGTTTTGTTGGTTTTCAGTACGTTTTATGAACCACCTCTTGTTTCTTTACAATGAGTCAGACTGTGGAATATTTTAATGTGGTCTAAAGTGGATGAAGCCACGTAAGCAATATGACAGAAGGGATACGGGGGAACGGCTGAGGTATGCCAAATTAGACAAGAACTGGACTGGGAATCAGCAGCAACAGGTCTCATGAATTTAGAATCTAAATTTTAAATTTCAGGTTCAAATCATTGTCATTATGTATGGAGGAGGTCAGGAGAAGAGGTACATGGCCATCTGTAAACCGTGGTGGAGGCTTTGAGCATTTCACAAAGTGCTGTTGGGGATCTTTTGAAAATAGATGGAATTATGAAGTCGGAAAAGTAGCCACAGTGCAGTAAAGTCTGGAAAAGCATCTAACCGGCAGCAGCATCATTGTTCAGCTAGACTCAAACAGTAAAAGCACCTGAACAGAGAACTATGAGTCATGGATGGGCCTCCCCACAGGCCAGTCCTCAACATCACTGGAGCTCTGTGGGAGCGTTTTGACAGAATGAAACTAAAGGCAGTCACGTATTTAACCAGCCTGGAGACCTGTTCCTGAAGGCTACTCGAGGAAATTAGCAGAAAGCTGCTGAAGTGACTTCAGGCTGTGTTGAAGACTAAAAGTAGTCGTAGCAAATATTGACTTTCAAGCTTGTTAGAACTGTACAAACTCGTTTCGGTGAAACTGCCTTTTTTTGTATCAAAGTCCTGTAACATGTAACAACAGATGCTTTCTTGCAGAGTATTTTATTTGTATAATCTGCACAACCCTGCAGGTGATTTGATACACTTTCTCTTTTTGCATTGTTACTGCTCCTGTTTTTACAGTTGGTTTTTTTTCCCATCCCCATCCTCAGGTGTTGAACCTGACCCAGGCGCTGAAGGACGGGAAGAGCCCCCTCCAGCTGGTGCAGATGCCCCGGGTAGTAGTGGAGCGCAGCCGCTCGGGCGGCCAAGGCCGCGTGGTCACTTTGGGGAACGCGTTTACACAAACCTTCCACTGCAAGCGGCCGTTTTTTTCCTCCTGGTAGTCACAGAAGGACGAGGGAAGCAGAGGAGAAGCGTATGTTGTTGTCCTGAAGCGAAGAAGGATGCGAGAAGCTTCTCACACAACGTTCACGTTTGTTCTTGCAGGGAAAGAAGTGATGAAGGATGCAGCAGTGGTAGAAAACAAGATGAGGAATTTTTTTTTGTGAGGAAATTGAGTTGAGCCTAATTCCTCATTTGAAGACAGTGCAGGGAAGTGTGAGAGCTGCAGAGATTAGCATACCACCGTCTCCGAGAGAGACCTTGGGGCTGTTTGTGGTTACTATGGTGACTTGATTAGATAATCGGCTTTTCCACAAAGGTGGGCTTTGTTTATTATTAGGAAGCAGAAAGGATTTTTTTTTTAAACCACCCAAGCTACCTACTAAAGTTTCATCTAAGGTCTCTTAGTGTAATAATGGCCAAAGAAGAAGCACCTGAATACCAGACTAACAGTAAAGCGATCCGATAGTGTTTGGGAATCTAAAGGAAGTGGGGTTTTTTTCCTCTTGGTTGAGATTTTTCCTGATCTGGGATAAAATCAAAAATATCTGCTTTGCCTTGTAGGATTACGTAGTGAGATATAGATGTGCACTTACACTGCGGGAAGTGTTTGACCATTTCCACCCAGCTGGGTCACAACCGTTTCCCCCAGCTTCAAAAACCACACGTGTTAAACACAGTGTCTTCAAGTCTCAGTGCTGCCAAAACCTTTTTGTTGAAGGATTATTAAAAAGCTTCAAGAGAAGAATATTGTTGAAACTTGAATTTGGAGGAAGTTGGAGAGTGGGAATAAACACAGTGCTTGAATGTAATCTGTTTACCGTTTATACGCAGATTCTTACTCCTAAACATTTCAGTACAAGAGAATGCTACAAGAAATAGAATGTATTTGTTGTTTGACTTGTATTTAATTGCTGGCGAGCAGCTTTCTCTTGAACCCTGTGGCATGGGGGGTGGCAACTCTCCTTTCCTTTTCTAATGTACTCTGCAAAGAGGAAAAATTGAGGAGAATATTTTAGACTTTGCTTGATGCCGTTGTGTTTTCTTATGTATGCATCTTGAAATTTCTATTCCAACTCAGTGATTGTATGAGAAGTTGTATATTTAACAGATAAAATAAAAAATTTGGCAAAATCAAGTCGTTGTTGTCAGCTGTACGTGTTGTAGTTTTTTAAAAAAAGCTCATTTGAGGTCTTAAAGTCAGGTGGCAGTTTCTGTATACCTGTTGCACGGCCATTAAACATGCAAAGCTTAACAGTAAGTGACATCAGCAGCGATGAGACTGGGTGGTGAACACATTCTCATTGAGAAGCAGAAATCTGGGGGGGAAATAAAATGTAAAAAGAGATGTTGCAGCACTACTAATATGTCTCGTCATCTGAGAAATGGTGTGATATGCAGCCTGGGATAGCACTGCCCTCATGTGGAGGCTTAATGAGTTCAAGTCGGCACAAATAATTGAGCACCGGGTCGTTTAAAACTGCGGGGCAGCCTGATGTACGTTTGCTCTCATTCTGTACTCTGCTGGTAGATGCCGTTGTGGTCAGAGGTTTGCAAACAGTGATCTTGGGCATGAAAGTCGTGGTAATTTGGGGCTTTTAATGATTTCTCTCAACTGTTGTGTTTCGATTGTACAGCATGTATCTGTAATTACTATAAACAACAACTGGATGCACATCTTTGGGTTTATTTGAAGTTTTCTCTAATCCACAGAGTGAAAAGTACTATTGGGCTAAATGTGCCTTAGCAAGCTGTCAACAAGCTTCTGGCGTAATTCTGGCTCAAATCAGAGATTTGAGGAAAGCTGTTGGCCTTTACCAGAAGGAGGATTTATATTGATAACCTTTCTGTTGTCTGCCGTGCGTTTTTGTCTCCACTAGATGGCGCGCAATAAGGGTTTAACTTTGGTTGCCTCTCCTCTGAAGTTCAGTTCAGGGCTGCGAGTTTAGTGGTTCACAAAATTAAGTGATGTGGAGTCACAAGGCTGTCAAAATATACACGGACAGATGCCTTGGCCTTGAAAAGCAGACGGTCCTTTTCCAGGAGGAGAGCCACGGCAGATTGTACTTGGATTTAGTTATTAAAGAAGCAACTCGGATGTTTTCAGTGTAATAATTTAATATGACTTTGTGAGGGTGTGTGTATATTTAAATATATATGCATATTTATCTAAGCGTCCTGGCACTGTGGGTATGATGCTGTTCTTTATATTTGCGGCTGCTTTTCTCTTTGCGCACGAAATCACCGGAGCCGTACGCGCTGACAAGTGCGCCTCCCGGTGCGACGTGAGCTCGTGTCCGAGCCCCAGCTGTCCCGGTGGGTACGTTCCGGACAGATGCAACTGCTGCCTGGTGTGCTCCCCGCGCGAAGGAGACCCATGCGGCCGCAAAGACGACCTGCCCTGCGGCGATGGATTGGAGTGCAAGCTGCTCGCGGCGGCGGGGAAGCGGCGAAGCTCCAAGTGGGTCTGTCGGTGTAAGATGGAACACGAAGTGTGTGGAAGCGACGGGAAAACGTATGGCAATGTGTGCAAGATGAGAGCAGCCAGTCGGAAAGCTCTACTCAAGAGGAGACCCGCTGTGAGCCAAGCGCACAAAGGACCCTGTTCGCCTTCAGGCGCAGGTAGGGTTTCTTTGAGGTCGCCAGATACTCGGAGGGTGTAAGAACGTGCTTTGGGATTTGGGTAACACACCATTTAATGTACAAACTGGCAGTAAAGAAGTGGGTGTTCAAACTTGTGCAAAATATTAAAAACAGCAGAGAGAGAAACGTACAGCTGCAATGCTTTTAGACGTTTTAGCCACCGGGATGCAAACTAATGAATTTGTCTGCCGTTAGAAATTTACTTTTTTCCAAAGAAAAACCGGATTCAGATTTCTAAAGTCAGCTTTTTAATATGGAAAACAGAATTCAGATTTTGGGATAAACCGAATTTGAAAATGACAAAGTGCAGACAGGTGTTAGACTTCTGTATGATTTGTGACTGAGGTAGCAACTGAAATAAGTCTATAATATATGTGTGTGTGTGTGTGTGTGTGTGTGTGTGTGTGTGTGTGTGTGTTATTGCTGTGACGGCTTCTTCATGTCAGTACAGCTCGTACCCTGATCCGTCTCAGCAGCCCTCGGTACAAGTTCAACTTCATCGCTGATGTCGTGGAGAAAATAGCTCCTGCTGTCGTCCACATCGAGCTGTTCTTAAGGTTCGGATTGGGTGTGTGTGTGTTTATGTAACTGACATTAATATTTACTGTTGAACCTGCTCTTTTAGCAGGCTGTTTTTAGAAACACTGGACCCACCCGAGTGCAGTTTGTCTGCCGTTGCTATGGGCAACATAAAATCCAGTTTTCAGGGTATTAGGACATAAAATCAAGCTGTCAAACTTGGTTGCATGCAGGACAACTGGAATATGAAATATTTGCCATCAAAGTATTAATTATTTTTGCGGTTTCCAGACATCCTCTCTTGGGTCGCCACGTGCACCTCTCCAGTGGGTCTGGCTTCATTGTGTCCCACTCGGGTGTGATTGTGACCAATGCTCATGTGGTAACTACAGCTGCCATGGTGACGGGGAGGCCACAGCTGCGTGTTCAGCTCCACGATGGAGATGCATACGAGGCCGTGGTGAGAGATGTAGACAGGAAGGCAGACATCGCCACAATCAAGGTCAATCCACAGGTAAGAGCAGAAAATGAGCCCACAGAAACCACAGAGCCCACATCCTGGCACATTTCTGCTAGACATTCATCAGGCCTTCATAAACACTTGCTCCGTGACTCACAGACAGAGTGCTGATGTGTGTATTCTCACACCCCTCTCTCAAATACCTGGACAGTTCTGTAAGCTTTAAACTCTTCCTCCTCATCTGTGTCTGTCTGACATATTCATGTTTTCTCGCGTGTGTTGGGTTTTCTTTGACTGCGTTCGTGTCCTCGCGGCAGCAGAAGAAACTGTGCGTGCTGTCTCTGGCCCACTCGGCTGATCTGAGGCCAGGAGAGTTTGTGGTTGCCATCGGCAGCCCCTTCGCCCTGCAGAACACCGTCACCACCGGCATCGTCAGCACAGCGCAAAGAGATGGCAAGGAGCTGGGCATAAAGGACTCAGACATGGACTACATCCAAACTGATGCAATTATTAACGTGAAATATTTTTTATATATCTGCATCTGTGCACATTAATTAGATAATTACAATATATCATTTTAACATTTTTAGATGTGTACGAATTACTGTTGTGATTGTTTCCATTTTATATCTTCCATATCAAGTACGGCAATTCAGGAGGACCTCTCGTTAACTTGGTAAGTGCAGTGCTCTACAGTACAGTGGGCGATACGTTTGAAAAAAACCCTCCAAAATCAATGTGGAGAAGCTAAATTATCTAACATGTTAATAATGTTTGACCCCAAAGATCTCACTCAGTTTGGCCTCATCAGAACAAAGAACTTTCAGAAGGGAACTCTCCAGGAAATGGAGTTAAGAGCCTTAATGTTTCACTTGAGCCTGAAATGTCACAAACATTCCCAAAATTCTGTGGTATGTATTGTTGCATGTCACAGTTAGCTTTGAAGAGGTGTTGAAGACCCAGGATGCAGAGCAAGGCAGAGGATGCAGTCAAAATAGAAGCTTTAATAGCTGAACAATACTGCGAGAAACACAAAGTCCAGAACCAGGTTAAGTCCAAAGAGAGTAAACTGAGCACCATGCAGAGGAAATGCACGTGCACACAACAAGAAAGTCCACAGAGCAACAGAGCAAAGGGAAGACAAAATTATAAATACTCAGGAAACTGGTTACTGATGGAGAACACGAGACAAAGGAACACAGGAAGCAAAACAGACACAAGAAAACAAACCTTCAGAGTAAAATGGGGGGAAAATGAGACTAACAAAGATGAAACTAACACCTAACAAGAGAACCCAGATGGAAACTATTTCTGATACCAAAATGCAGTATTAATTTAAATGAAGCAAAACACAAAATATCACCAAAAAGAAAACTCATCAGCACCACGCTGCTATTTCTGCTTCTTCTGCAGCTGCGACAGGCATTGTTGTTCTACTAAACTTAGTCACAAAAGTTGCTCAAAGTCAAACATGCAGTTTATTTTTGACTGCTTTCAGAGTGAGATGTGGTTATGACACGTGTCACATCCTTACAGGTGTTGATAATTGGAGCGCAGTTATAAATATAGCACCATAAACGAATGTGTATCTAAATCGCCATGTGTAATATGCTAAACCACGATATCTTAGCGACTGTAATCATGCCATATGTTCAACTTTAAATACTAACTTATGCATTTTTCTCAGTTCTTACCAGCTCAGTTTTTCCTGGGAGCCGTCATGTGTTTGCGGTGACAGGTTGTGTTTCTACACGTGTTTCCTTCAGGATGGCGAGGTGATTGGAATCAACACTCTTAAAGTGACGGCAGGGATCTCCTTCGCTATCCCGGCAGACCGCATCAGCCGCTTTCTCTCAGAGTCACAGATTAAACACAGAAAAGGTGGTGGTCACAGCTGGATTTTTTTGTAAACTGTATCATCTTAACATTTAAACAATTCATAAATCTCACATTTTTGTATTTTTTCCTGGTTTTTGTTGTGACAGAAAAGAGACCGCAGAGAAGACACATGGAGGAACCGCAGTCTGATGCAGGTGACAGACATCGTTGCACAAGTTTTGTAATCATCAGGATTTAGAATATAATTTTTAATGATGAGATTTATACTTTAAAATCTGTTTAATACAATAGTTCATAACTGTTTCCCTGGCAGCCCAGCTGAAGCCCTGCATGAGGAAATGTTGAAAATAATCATATTTCTGTGTTTGCAGAGGCGTCTCGAGTAAAGAGATATTTTTTAGGCATCTGGATGGTCACCATCACTAAAGCGTGAGTTTATAGATTCACACACACATATTAGACAATAAGCACAACAGTAATTTTTACATTAATGTTCATTCAGTCAGTTTGGGGGCTTTGTAAAAGCAAACATTAGATCACACATAAAGGTGTCATACCCAAACTACACCACCGGGGGCATTTGTTTTGTTTCTGATTTATTTAAAAAACAAAACAATAGATACATTATTATTTTGTTATTCTACTGTTACTGTAGCCAAATAACTTTAGCTTTGATTGTATGTCCAGAGCCTGGTTGTATTTCCATATACTGTGTGTGTGTGTGTGTGTGTGTATATGTATGTATGTATATGTATATATATATATATATATA
>VOQJ01031386.1:6270-35779 GCA_015052665.1 Apistogramma diplotaenia
TAAGATTAGTGTGTACACCAAACAAGGGGGGGGGGGGGGGGGGGGGGGGGGGGGGTTGCGTCCACATGTCATTTGCAGTAAGCTCTAGTAATGGTTACAGCACTATGATAATCTTTTACGTGTAATTATTCCCTCCATTTAGGTTCATGTTGTTTTGATGTTTGTTGGAGCACAGATGTTCCCAAAATGTCTTAAACCTGAAGCTTAAACATAAAAGCATCAAGCCTGTTGTGAAACGAAACTAAAGGTTGTCAAAAAATACTCAATTTCAATTCAATTTTATTTATATAGCACCAAATCACAACAGTCGCCTCAAGGCACTTTATAAAGTAAAAAACATACAATTATTGTAAACAAAGCCCAGCAGTCAAAATGACCCCCTACGCGCTTGGCGACAGTGGGAAGAAAAACCTCCCTTTTAACAGGAAGAATCCTCTGAGAGAACCAGGCTCAGGGAGCAGCAGTCATCTGCTGCAACTGATTGGAGGAGAGGGGAGGGAGACATGACCAAACACATGCTATGGAAGAGAGCCGGGGACTAATAATAACTGATGACTAAATGTGTTGTGGTGTACAAACACATAGAGAAAAGTAGAGAGTGAAGAAAAAGTAAAGTATAGAAACCTGAAAATTCTACTTAAGCTTTACTCACTTCCCACCTCTGGTTCAATGCAAACAAAGAGAGTATGCAATTGCATTGACTGAAATCCCTAAATGTGAGCGTTTTGCTGTCAGTATGTTGTGGATGTGGAGTTTATTGATTTTTCTGTGGTGAGACTATTGTGCCAGTTTGGGGTGATATTGAGCTTCCTCCATGTTTCTGTCCTTTGCATGGTGCTTTGCTGGCGCGGTAGGTGTGAACAGCTATCCAAGTTTTCTCTCTCTTGTCTTTGTCTCTCTGTCTCCCTCCCTTCTCTTTGATGTGTCAGTCGAGTCAGGCTGGAGTAGGGCAGACAGCCATATCCATCAGCTCCATCCATCAAGCAGTGGGACGGGTGGCAGAGAAGGGGCAGATGTTTTGCAGGAACCGATATGCTCCCACATCCACGAGGGATGTCATTACGTAGCGGACAGAGAAACATGTAGCTGATTAGCGCCTTATTAAGTCAAGGACACTGGCTCGCTGTAACATACACCGGTGCCATTTTGGCTTGTGGTTCTGATGGTTTGCCAGTCACTGACAACATGAGTGCCTCAGAGAGATAACCTCTCTTTCTAATTAACTGCTTCTCTGTTCTTCAACTCTGAGCTCCTTTTTATCCATCAAAAAGCCCTGGAATAAAGCTTGCCATTTCAACTATAGTTTCCCTTTTCTTGCTTAAATGAAAGAACTCAGTGGTACATAAGGTTTGTGGATTTATCTCTCAGAGAACCACACTGTGGTGGTAAGTAAATAAAGCTACATCTCCCTGAGGGAATGTAAGGATTGTAGGAACTGAGAAAAGCGGACAGTGCAGCGGACAGAGGGCTTTAGCCCTGATCCAGGACAATGGCTAAATTGGTAATGTTGAGAATCTCATCTGTGCTCTGTGCTTTCGCCTTTAGTTGGATCTCTTGAGTTGTCCTCTGTTTCCTCTGAACAATAAACCCTGCCATGTGTTGTTTGAAATATGTATTTACTTCAAATCACTTTGGCTTTGCTCAGCACTCTCCTTTGTTCTTTCTTTTCTTCCTGCTGCCTGTACTTTTTTATCAGCTGTATGTTTAATACACTATAGCTTTCCACTTCATAAACTGCAGCGATGGGTGTCTGCATTTCATGTGTTTTGAGTGGTTAGAGCAATAAATGGGCTCAGGGTTATGAGAACGGTGAAAAATACAGGCAGTGGTGGACCAGTTAATGGGCCTCAGGATGGTTTTACTCAAATGTAATACTGTTTCACCAACAGCACACTTTTATTTGTGAAAGGGAGATAATATTTCTTTAGACATTGCTGATTAAATGTGTTACGCAAGAGAAAAATTGAGTGCTGCAGAAGGAACTAAGCTCAGATATTCGTCAGAGTTTAGAAAACATGGTAGATTATTGAATCTGGACTTGTTTTGGCCATTATCTCTATTCCCACAGTACTGCAACATCAAGACCAGCAAGACAGGGAACTAAAGATCTTAGAGCATAATACATGCTCCAACCCGACTAACTGGCATACATTTTTTATGGAGTCACAGTTACTGCTGGGTGTAGTGCATTCCAAACCAACATGTTACTGTAATCACATTACATTTTTTTAGTAACATAGTAGCTTAATGAATTACTGTGCAACGTTTAGTAACCACATTACAGTTACAAATATGTAATTCCCCATGTTACAAAGGTTCTTCAGCTATCCGCTAACACAAATGCTAACACAAAGCACAGGCAGAGTGGTGTATGCCAACTATGGGGATCGCTTTGGAGTCTCTTTGTGCTCGTCTTTGTGTTCCTACACCAACACTAAAAGAAAGCCTGTATGCGTGTCGTCATTAGGATAGGGATTTATGTCGGTGTGTCGGTGTGTAAGGTTTACGTTGTTGACTGGTAATTATGTGACAATGCACTTCACGTGAAAGGAGAGTAACAAGTGGTGTAACAAATTTCCCTCTCCAGGCTGTAATTAAGTAACACACTGCTTTACCTTTTTGAAAAGTAATGCAGTGCAGTACTTCTTTCCATAATGACCCCCAAAATTGTTCATAACACATTTGGGCTTTTTTTCACGATGAAAATTCAATTAAAAAACACTCCTTATCCATCAACCATCTTATCTTGCACATTTTTTGAAAGTCAAGTATCAGGGGTTCAAGGAACAACTGGAGCAGCGACAGCAGATGCATTTGGAGCTGTAACCCCGAAACAGAGAGTGACTCCAGCAGATTCCAGGCAAAACATTAGGACTCTCATTCTACACAAGTGCAATCCTAAGATCAGCTGAGATACTGCACAGGAGTGTCAAAGTCCCAGGCCTCCGAGGAGCCAAGCCCTGAGGAATATACACATACCACCTTAAATGTACATTCATTCTGTCTGGTTGTGTAGAAGCTTATGGCACAGCTCTCTTCTCTGTGACTTCAATAAACATGACTCTGATGAGTTCTGATGAGCTAATTAATTAATTTCAAGTGTTGTTGAATGCATTATTGTATTTTATGGTTCCAGTTAGAGTCAAAAAGGCAGATAAACCAAAGGTATGCTTTACCATGTGATTGACAGACTTAGTAACCAAAAACCAAGCTGGTGATGTCAAAGTCTTCAGGACTTCACTAACCAACTTGTGACATCACGGTGGCTAAGTCCACCTTTTCAGTGAAGTCTACGGTAAAGACTGAAGCTACGGATCATTATGACAAACCACTTCCTGAAATTTGTGCTGTAGATTAGTGTAAAGTGAAAACATGTTGTGTTTAGTTTTAGTGCATTATTTGACAGTCTGGTAAAAATGAATAAAGGGATCACAGTTTTCACGAGTTTCCCAGCGTGCTCGCCTTTACTTACTTCCAAATAAAGTGAGTAATTGTTTAAACTTGCTTCTTTTCTCATTGGACTTTGCTGCTGCAGTTGCACAGCATTCTCATTCACTTTGTGCAATTTAACCATAAATGATAGCGATAATGGCCAAAAACAGCAACTTGAAAAAACGCACCCAAACATGTCATTTGCATTTTAAATAACAAGCCATTATATAGAGAGATGTGCCTTGAAGTGTTTTTCCTTCTCCTGGCTTCCTACTTGCTGCTCTCAGTTATCTCTGCCTTTGGCTGGCTGTGGGAGCTGACATGCTCTTGATTTTTCCACCATCTCTCAGCAACGTGTCAGGTCCAGTTTAGCACTTGAGGGTAGGATGTGTCAGAATCACAGCCCCCTCTCTCTCCAGGCTGTCTCGCTCCCAAGGTGAGTCAGGCCTCGTCACCACTCCTATAAAGACATAACCCATCACATGGCGCTGGTAGACAGCCAGTAGTTAATAGCCCTGTTGTGATATGCCAGGGAAAATACCCATCTGCTAAAGAGAGCAATCACTTAGAGCAAGGTTAGAGTTTTTATGGGTTTAGAAGAGAGGTGAACGCTCAAATGTAAATCTGCGCAGTCACAGCATGTCTGAGCCTTGGCACAAAGTCGGCAAATAAAACCCTAAATCGAAAGACAGCTTGCGATGGAGATATGAGTTGAAATACAAGCGCGGTCGAGGCTGCAAGTGCAAGACATGAACATTTTGTGGAATAGTGAAACCTCGAGGACGGAATCCTTGGATCTGCACTGGTGACTTAGAGACAAATTCCTGCATATTTCTGCACAAGTCGCTGACTTTGTGGTTGCTTGTCCTCTCTCTAGAAAGAGTTCCTGGCAGCTACAACTGAGAAGGACATCTTTGCCCATCTGGGTCTCGAGTACATCGAGCCTTGGCAGAGAGATGCGTAGGCCTCAGCTCCTCCCTGGCTGGATGATACCCTGTGCATACATCAGTGTTTATCCCATCTGCTTGCTGTTATGTGGCTCTCCTGTGATTCACTTTCCAACAGCTTTTGATTTCCATACACTTTTGTGTTGTTGTCGCCAATATTGTTATTGTCTACATTACATGCCGATTTGTGATTCATAATTCTGCTTATTCACTATTGTCTGCCAGCAAATAAACATTCTCCCATACTGTTCAGTCTCCTGTCTCCAAGTGTTGTAATCATAGGAAGGATAAAAGAACTAATCAGTCAGTGTGAATCGCCTGGGGTGCCTGTGAGGTGCAGGAGAAAGGGAATCTCAAAGAAACACAGCAGTAAGGGGGTGACCACCGAGAGAAAGGGAGGGTGAAGGAGATGACAGGAAACGATGAGAAAAGTGAGGGGGAAGGCAGCTCTTTGTCGAGCAAAATGTTGTAATCACCCTCCTCCTGGCAGGAAAGTGCGCAATGTGAAGCTGAGCCAGGTCTTTAGGGAATTGAGAGGCGGGTAATGAGCTTCAGATAGAGGAGTGTTCCGAGTCGCCATTTAGCCTCCATTTAAGCCTGTGTCCACTGGAGATCATTTAGCTGGCATTCCCCTATCCAAAGACCAGTAGTCTCTGCTCTTTGTTCCTAAATGAATCCACTTCCCCAGATGCTTGGCTGAAATTAGAGGCAATCAGCTGCACCGGGAAATCAAGAAGAATTCAGATGGAAGGTAAACGAGTCCGCTAAACACATGGATGCAGCTCGGCTGCCAACGCGAGTCTGTCTCCACTGCATCCATTAGCTTATTGCTTTGACTCTGCTTATGTTTTATGTATGATGATTGTTTATCAGGATTTGTGTGCTTTTTTCAGGACAGTGATCCACTAATGAAGAAACTTTATTGATCCCTGTGGGCTATCTGATTTGCTCCTCTAGCGATGACACGACCTGGCCTGCTGTTCACACTCCAACCCACTTTCCTCTTGATGCTCTGCCCCTGGTTTAGATGAGACGGATGAGAGCAAAGCATTCTAGTGAATCACCCTATTTAAAGATTTTAAGTAGAACAGTCCGGTACTTTGAGGACTCGACCTGGACCTCCCCCTCCCTTTCTGCTTTCTCCCTCTTGGTCTCTGTCTTTCTCTCCCGCTGTGCTGCTCTTTCAACCTTGCTGACACAAAACAAACTTTAAAGCTTCTCAGTTGCAGTGTTAACCACATAGAACAACCTCAAGTACTCGGCTCTCCAGGGTTATCAAAATCTTTATCAAACCAAACTTGCCTCTAAATTTCTGCAGAGTAAAATAAAATCAAGCTGACCCCAATAAATGTACATTTGTTCAACTCTCTTTTTCCCGATTTGCTTTCCAAGTGCAAATTGGATCTTCTTTTACTTTCACATTAAAAATTCAGACATGTAAAGGGATAAAAAGGCTGTGGTTCCCCATTTAAAAGTTCACAGTTTGTTGTTGTGGTCTTCGAAGCCCTTAAACTGTTTGCAAAGCTGAAATCCAAAGATTTGAGTACAGCATAGTAAAGCTGTGTGCTTAAAGTCATTTCCCAGTTTTGATCAAAAGTTTCTCGACTCATAAACTCATAATCAGGAGCCATACCTGATTTAAATTTGGCCAATCCGCCCTTCATTTCTTTTTGTGCCTCTACCAGTGCTTCTGCTACATTTGAATTGCTCACTGGAAGTCTAACAACTTGCAACAATGTCCAAACCCAAAGGCTGCACATGACGCGATAAGAGCAGCTGTGAGGAAGTTGTTTCTTTTTGCCATGTACATAAGTTTTGCGCAGTAAATTTGTCCCCAGGAATCAGGCTGTGATCACAAAGTTCTACCTGAGGGAGAACTTTGCGATTGATGGTACTCTGGAGTGCAATGTTGCGCACCAGCTCGCGTTATTGTGACCATTTGAACACAAACATTGTTCACCATCGAACCGAAAAGCCAGATTTGGTCCTGAGCATCTTCCTCTTCCTCTAAAATGATTAATCACATCAAAAAATGCGACTTTCACAACTTGAGTAAAGAGTAGCAGCTGCTTTGAAAGAGGCATATGAGGAGACTAGGCACTTGATCTGACAGTAGTGCAGGTAACTGTGAGTGCCTAAGAATACAATAATCATGCTCAAGTATTTTAACACTTAACCACAGTAAAGTCAGGACACATACTGTAAGATGTAATTTTAAGTGCCTGGAGGAAATACACAAAACCATTCCGTCCATCCATCCAGGTTGTGGGAGTACTGGGGTATCCTAGCTGGCATAGGGTGAGAGGCAGGGTGCACACTGGACAGGTCACCAATCTGCTGAAGGGCTAACACAGAAAGACATGCATTCATGCTCATCTTCACACCTTGAGCCAACCTAAACTCCATAAATGCAAATTTGGTTTGGAATGAAAAAGCTGCTGAATCGTCCATAATAATATTAGCAATCAGAGCTTTGCTAACAAAATGTTTTGTAATCAAATATTTATCATCTTTGTCATCGGTATTGTGTAGCAAATTTTTTTAAACCTCTCATGAACACATCATGGGTTGAGTTTTTGTTGTATGGGATTTTATTTTGTGGATGTTATTTATATGACGAACCAGTAACAGCTTGTTCAGCTTGTTTGAAAATGTAAATCAGAATTTTATCAGGAAAATGCTGGAATCTGTAGCTGGACCAGCACTGAACGTGCACAGCCAGGTGACTGACGGGTTTTCATGAACTCTGATATCAGGGACATTTCTCACCATAAGTCCTCTCGTTGATGATGCAAGTGGAAGCTTTAGGACAAATTCACAGAGTAACAGAGGAGTGTTCTGACTTGTATTAACTAGTTACTGTCCAAATTTCAGTGTTACCCAGAAAGACTGATTTTGCAAAGGTTCAACCCTAAAACTTCAGATCTAACTAATTTGTTTATTCATCACTTTCAGCCAATCACATGTGGCCATATTCTATGCAAATTGTCGCCTTTGGCACCTCGCTGTCTGGCAAACACTGCCTTTTTTTTTTGCATGCTTGATGTCTGAGGTCTGACTGGGATGACAGATGTGTGAATAAATGAAAAATTGCTTGCTGGAATTTGCATAAAAGTGCTTGATTTGCTGACAAAAATGTATTTTGCCATCCAATCGGTTTTCATTTCCACCTATGCAATCATTTCCATTCCCCAGTTTTCTCTCTGTGACATTCCAGCTCCAAACACCTTCAATCATTTCCATCTGACACCCATTCTTTTAAGTCGAGCAGATCCATCAGGGCGCGGGAGCTTTGTATTGACGTTTTGATGGTATTTGCCAGCCAGGTCTCATTCATTTGCTGCACTGCAGCCCAAATCCTGACTTTTTTTAACTAGCATGTGCCCTGTGATACATTCATGAATGGATTATTGAATGGGCAAACTCTTTGAAAGAGACAAAGAATGAATTACAGTGCCAAAAACAGCAGCAAAGATGTAGAGTGTTAGAAAGAAATGTAAGAAAGACAGGAAAACTGCCAGAAATACACAGGAATTACAAAAGCTAAAACTGCAGGCTTGTTTTTAAAGTCCTAATGTCATATGTAAGTAATCAGGTTGGTAAATTTCGGTTTTTCTGTTCTGGTTTGTTCAGTGGCTGCCTTCAGGTTTGGATCGTACTCTGCCTGTGGTGTCCTGTTTTTGGGTTCGACCCACTGAAATAGTTACAATTATTATACTGCCACATGCAAACGCAGCCGCAGTGCTGTAGTGACACTGACGATCACAGAGACCCGAGATGACTCAGGACAAAATTACCTCAAAGACCAAAAACAATTCTAAATATAAACTTTAGCAACTTTCAGCCTGGGTGTCTTCCTCCTTTGAAGGAGGGGTAATGGGCCTTCTGCTTATTCATTTCTCATAATTCATCCATTGATACATTACAATGTAAATTGACATAGGGTCATTCTACAGCTCCACCAATTTGTCACTGCATATATGATGAGATTGGCTGTGAGAGCTGATGATATTGGAACACCTTGCATAGATGGGGAGTCCTCAAAGATTAATGGGTGACTCTTTGAAGAGGACACGTGTACCCGGGGGAACATGCATCAACCATAAAGCTTCCCTGGAGACGGTCTTGAGATAGAATATGGAGTGCCACTCTTGTCTCAGTTACATTACAAAAGGTCACGATGTGTGAGCGCGTGTGTCTTGTGTGAATAATCGCGTGGACGCATTCCTTCGAGGTGAGAGCGAGCATCTGTGGATGAAATGCCAAAAACAAAGAAGAAGAGCTGTTTGATTATTGTCCAAAGCCTTAATGCAGCAAAGAACATCGGTTTTCATCACAGTTTGAGCGACTGGCATAGCTATCCTTTCATGTCAGGCATCCAGCAACTGGAAAGGAGAGGACCGAAATAGATCAGGACCAGACGCTGATAATGTCTGAGCTGAGCTCCTTGAGCAAACTTTCTCTTGTATTGTATCAGAAGACAGTGATTTATTGGCTGTGCTGTAGGGGCTTGAATGCAAGTGTTGGGGCCAGTCAAAACCAATAGGGGAAGGTGACAGAATAAGGACACTGTGCATCCTTGCCTCGCAAGGCCTGTCACAGCGTCAAATTAGCCGATGCACGGCTGTGGCTGCCTCTGGAAAACCTCAAAACAACAAAACAAAACAAAACAAAACAGAACACTGAGACATCTGCACTTAATAGACATTAGAAAGACTTAAAGGCTTTTTGTCATCATGTTAAACATTTCCATATTAAGCTAATAGAAGAAGGAGTCAAACTGTTCTTTCTGTTTCTGTAGAAAATGAACATTTTTAATTTGCTGCAGTTAAAACTGAAATGAAACTGAAGACGTGGGTGATCAGAAGATGTTTACACTGGATTCTTTGGGATAATTTCCTTGCAAAGGCAAACTCGTCATTGGTGTCACAGTGACTTTCAGACTCCTTCCAGGCTGAAAAATCAAGAGAGCACGAGCGAAATCAGGCGCTCACTCACAGGAAACTTTAATCTGAGGTGACCTGCTCCCTTCATGATAAATGACCTAGATCCTTGATTTCTGGGAGGGCGGACGGATTCGGAGAGTGTGTGTCCTCCTCCACAGGTGGTAGAGGAATGGGAGGAGAAGAGGAGGATGAAGAGGAGGAGATTAGCCATCTGCTGCGACATGTCACCACACTCCACTCCTTCCTGTGCGTTCTGCAAACAGGCGTGGGAGAGAAGCTCATCTGCTTGTCTTTCTATGCATATGCATATGTGTGTGCATGCGGCTCGCCTTACAGTGACTGAAAGTCTGTCTTAATGTGTGTCTACATCTGCATATATGAATGTGTCCATGTGTCAGCCTCCCGTCTCACCGTGCAGCACATGCTCTTTGCTTTGGTCTGTGTTGTAAGGATCATTGATGTATAATCTCTGCAAGCTTGTGTCTGTCACTGACTGAGAGCAACTTTTTGCAAAAATAAATTAATAATTCTCATTGTCATTCTACAAAATGAAACTATAATCATCTATTTTATATGTGCAAATGGAGTCGAATTATCCTGTGTTAGAAACTGATGACATAATTTTTAATTATAGCCTTGTTTAAGTCCAAATAAAGTTCTAAATTCACAGCGTTGAGACGAATCTGGGAAAACATTCTGCAGTTCATTTTAACAGAGTCGGTTTTGGCCCAGAAGTCCCCTAAATTGAGTGGACTGATTGGTTTGGCATTGGGATTTGAATGCGTCGTCCCTCAGTTAAAGAATGAATCGTCAAGTGACCGCTGTGGGAGAATTAATGGTCAGCCGACGAGCGCCGCTGACAGGATTAACGCTCTGTCAACTTGTTTTTAAATTATTGCCAAAAGGCAACTTCCAGAGCTGAAAAATGAAGCCCCTGCAGAAGTGCCGAAAACAGCAGTTCCTCTAACGACCACATGAAGTTGGCTCCATGAGCGAGCCAGCCCCCACAGTATGGGGCACTCTTGATAAAATGTCCAATTTTTCAGAATTCAAAAGCATCTCCTGATACAGAAAATGGTTCTGGCCTCTGGATACTGGAGCAAGGAGCATGACTGCTTTGGGACAGATGTTTGTGACAAGAAGTTTGTGCTCCAGTTTTGGTGAGTGGAACTTATTATTTTTATTGATATGTGTGCCTGTGAATTGTACTCATATGGTTTATAGAGAAGGCATGTTGATCAAACTAGCCATCATTTCACCCTGTTGTCCAAATATGGTCATTTCAGGCTGTAACTCAGGGGTGTCAAACTCATTTTGGGATTCATCCCAGAGATATCTGAATACAAGAAAAAAGCTGTATGCAATGTTTTTATATGACAGAGTCATCTGTCAGTATCACTGTTTGAGCTTAAATTATAAGAAATGAGCAAAACTACAGAACAAGTTCTGGTAGTTCTTTGTTCAGACTGTCCTATAATTACAGAAATCAGGAAACAGAAAATGTCCTTTTTAAAATTTAGTTTTACTGTGACGCCCTCGTAAAAAATAAATTCTCTAGTAGTGAGAAAAACGGGGATTCCATCATCCAGCGGGCCGGATCAGAGTCTTTGAGGGGCCGGTTCTGGCCCCCGGGCCTTATGTTTGACACCTCTGCTTTAAACAAAGTGCTTTGGTTTTTTTGCTTGTACTTTGCGGTTTTCCAGTTCAGAGTGCAGGGTTGCCATGTGAACTTTATATAGTTCCTGAAGTGCTAAGTGGAGAATAGGGAGTAAATGGTGTTCAGTAACACTGAGTTCACTGCATTGGTTTACCGTTGATTTTGTACTACAATGAAGTATGTGTACATTTTTGTAGAGATATTTCAAGTAAAATGTTAAAGGATTATTAACAGCAAGTGTCCTGCTGAGATGAGCCCCCGGGGTAGACCGGGACAGGCAGCAGAGATTAAAGCCCTCGGCTGGTGAGAGGTGTGGGCTTCTCTGCTCAGGTCACAGCACAGCCTCGTATAAGCAGCAGAAGAACGACGGATGAGTTATTGATTCAGCTTTTATTGAGATGGGTGTCATCATTCATAATGTACAGCTCAATGTGCCACACTTCTCAGTTTCTTACACGTTACATGATAGAAGCACTTAAAGTACGATTCATTATTGAAAAATGTGATTTTTGGATTTAAATACCTTTTTAGTTTTTGACATTGTTCTCAAATTTACTTGTTTGTATCCTAACTTCCCATTAAATTCACACAGGCAGGTCAGGGATCATCACTTTGTCCCATTTTACCACACAGTGCCCAGGTCCGATCTTGGCATGTGGAAAGAATCCATTGCCGGTCTTTTTCAGCCTTTGTTTGTTTTTCCGTCATTCAGGAAAGGGGGCAACAACAAGCTGATAAAGATATACCACAGAGATGGGAAGTATGGCTTCTCCGACCCCCTGACGTTCAGCTCCGTAGTGGAACTCATCTGCCACTACAGGCACGAGTCTCTGGCTCAATACAACACCAAGCTGGATGTGAAGCTCATGTACCCCATCTCCCGTTTCCAGCAGGTACACACGGCCTTTAAAACATGTACATTTTTACAACTGCTCTCACATCAGTCGCAAAAGATATTTTATTATTTGTGTGGGCTTCGTTTACAAGAAGGCTCAGCGTTTGCAACAACCCTTTATTGAATCAGCTTTTCTGTCTGATGGGAGTGGAGAGTGCCTATTTGAGTTTTTGACTGTTGGGAGACTCTAATGTTGGACGAGAACACCTGGTTTGTGTTCTCCAATCAAATTCATCCCAAAGGTGTTCTGTGGGGTGCTGGACTCTGTGCTCTGGAGAAGTGATTCGTCACTGTGGACAGCACATCTCCACAGCACCAGTGTCGATGTGCTTTACTGCATGTGACGCTTTGCAGTGTACTCGGTGATGTGAGGCTTGGATTCGGCTGCTCAGCCATGGAAACCATTCCACGAAGCCCCTACGCACTGTTCTTCAGCTAATCTGAAGGTCACGTGAGTTTATAGGAATGTTGCAATTGACTGCAGCATGTTGGTGGCCTCTGCGCACTTTGCAGCTTAGCATCCGCTCTGTCATTTTACCTGGCTTACAACTTTGGTTCCTGTTCTTCCCAATAGCTTTGTTATACCACCAACAGCTGACTGGAATATTGAGTAGTGAGGAAATTTCACTTCTCTGCTCATTACACAGGTATCATCCTATCACAGTAATTCACTGAGTGACCCATCCTTTCACAGATGTTTGTCGAAGCAGTCTGCATGTCTGGGTGCTTGACTTTATACACCTGTGGCCATTGGAGTGACTGGAACACCTGAATTCAGTGATTTGGACGAATTCTTTTGGCATTATAGTGTCGTTTCCTAACTGCCCAAATATGTGCCCAGAGGTGTTGAAAATACCTGCTGAGTTTAAGACTCATTTCTAGACGCACTTTGGCAGCGAGGTTTCTACTCTCAGATCTCTTATTCTGCCACCTGTAAATGACCCTTGTATGGCTCCATGTTCGGCTGTATTGGGTAAATTTGAACCTGTCAATTTGACTTTTTCTCAGGACATAGTCAAACACATGAAGCCATCAGGCTCACCTCGTGACTCTATTCCTCCTCATTTTCTTGAGGTTGTTTCTGGAATTGGGCAGTCTGTCCTTACTGTTGTAAATAGCTTGTTGTCAGGTGATGTTCCTGTGATCCAGCCTTTCAGAAGCCCAGCCTTGTCCAAACTGTTCTGGCAAACTTTAGGCCCATTTCCGAACTGCCTTTTATCTCTAAAGTACTTGGAAAAAGTTGTCCTTTCCCAGATGCAGCCTTTTTTAGATGAACATAATATGGAGGTTCTTGAGTCTGGTTTTAAATCCAAGCACAGCACTGAGTCGGCCTTGGTGACTCTGGGGACTGTGTTATCCTCCTTTTGATTTAACCGCTGTCTTTGACACAGTAGATCACAGTATTTTACTGTCTTGTTGGCAAACAAGACAGTAACCAACCTTTGTTGGCAAAGGTTGGTTTTTGGGGTACTGTTTTAAAATGGTTTTGATCTTACTTGTCTGGCAGAACCGTGCCTGTAAAAGTAACTGATGCCGAATCCTCATCTGCTCCTTTACTCAGTTCTTGCTTTGCTTGGGGTCAATATTCAGAAAGCGTTTCATGCCGTTGCTATGCTGATGACAAAGCGTGGTTGGCCTTAATTTCTTTTATTTTACTGAGAAATAAACAGACGTGATGGAGTTCTGTCCGTATATGATCCATCCAAAATAGATTTGGGCCTGTGCATCTTAAAGCAGACTGTTTCCAACTTGGGCTTTCAAATCGATAATGATGTGAAATCTGATCGTCGGGTTGGTGCAGTGAGTCTTGATCATTTTAGGCAGTTAGCATATGTTAAGCCAATTCTTTAAAAGCAGCATCTGGAAATGGTGATTCGTGCCCTGATCACTGCAAGGCTTGATTACTGTAATGCTCTCATTTAGTCGGCCCTCCCGTAAACGTCTCCGGTTGGTTCAGACTGCTGCTGCTTGGCCTCTGTGTGGCGCTCTGTGGAAGGAGCATATTACTCCTGTCTTGGCTTCCCCACACTGGCTACCAGTTCATGACAGTTCAGTTTAAAATTCTTTTACTTGTTTTTGAAGGCCTGCGTGGTCGGCGTCCTGTCTCTCTGAGCTACTTAATCTCCCAACTCGCCGCCTCAGCTCAGCTGATCAGCTGTTCTTAGAGATTCTGAGATCAAGGCTGAAGCTGAGAGGAGACGGAGCTTCTAGTAATGCTGCCCCTAAATTATGGAATAACCTGCCATTACATTTATTATCAACTTTTAAAACTTCTCTTTTACTCTTTGGCTTTCAGTGCACATTGAGATGTTATTGTTTTGTGTTCATTGCTCTTTGTGTGTTTCGGCCTTTTTTTTGTTGTACAGCACTTTGTTGCAGCTGTTTAAAATACTTTAGAGTGGTAGCTAGATCTAATGAGATGTAAATATTAATGTATTCATTTGTGTGCAGAGGGAAGTTTAGTTGTGTCCACTGTCTCTAATAATCCTCATTCCTCCCTCTAAATCTCTTAGGACCAACTGGTGAAGGAGGACAACATTGATGCTGTGGGGAAGAAGTTGCAGGAATACCACAATCAATACCAGGAAAAAAGCAAAGAGTATGACAGACTGTATGAAGAGTACACAAAGACGTCACAGGTACATGCATGCTCACATTCAGCATTGCTGTTTTTCTGTTTTTGCGTCTCACCTCGCTCATCTCGTCCCTCAGGAGATCCAGATGAAGCGGACAGCCATCGAAGCCTTCAATGAGACTATCAAGATTTTTGAGGAGCAGTGCCACACGCAGGAGTGCTACAGCAAGGACTACATTGAGCGCTTCAGGCGTGAGAACAATGACACAGAGATTGAGCGCATCATCATAAACTATGAGAAACTTAAATCTCGCCTGGGAGAGATCCACGACAGCAAGGTGCAGCTAGAGCAGGACCTAAAGACGCAAGCCATGGACAACCGTGAGACGGACAAGAAGATGAACAGCCTGAAACCAGACCTCATACAGCTGCGCAAGATCAGGGACCAGTATCTAGTGTAAGTGTACAAGACACAGACGTCATGGTTCTGGTTTTCATGGGGTTATGTTGTGTCTTTGGGCTGAATTCAAAGTCCGATTTTGCAGTTATATAATCAAAGAGGCTCATAGATGGAAAAAAGTAAAAAACAAACGTTTTTTATTCTTATTGTCATACGGCATGTTATGTTCCACGCCTAATCCACTGATTTACCTAAATACCAAACAGGTTATTAATAATCACACAAAGATATCAAAGACAGCAAACAAAGCAAATCTGACACTCCACATTGTGTCTTAGTTCCAGAGCACAAAGCACATCAAGCTTGTTTTAATTCAGCAGAACATCCAAAGTCATTCTGTGAGGTCACAGCAGTAGTGATGCTTCTCTCCACTTCCTTTCAGCTGGCTCAATCATAAAGGAGTCCGCCAGAAACGAATTAACGACTGGCTGGGAATCAAGAATGAAAACACGGATGAGTGAGTCTCTACTTGCTTTGCTGCGTCTCTGACGCTGCTGCTCTACTTAGAGCAACGTTTCATTTAAAGAGATGCATATAGTAAATTCCTTTGTTTCTCAGTGTATTGTATGTGTCTGGTTGTAGAGGCTACTTCGTGAGTGAGGAGGATGAGAACTTGCCTCACTATGATGAGAAGAACTGGTTTGTGGGGGATCTGAACAGGACACAAGCCGAGGAGCTGCTCCTGGGGAAGCCGGACGGCGCATTTCTTATCCGAGAAAGCAGCAAAAAGGGCTGCTACGCCTGCTCTGTAGTGTGAGTACAAACAAGAGTTTTCACTTTCCAAACGCTGGCTTCAGAAGGTCTGGGTAACATTTTGTCTTCCTTCAACTGCACACAAGGACAAAATATTAGAGCACCTTTCAAAATATCGCAGATCAAAACTGCCAGCAGTAATTTCAGACATCAGTGTTGCATCAGACAGTGAACACTGCAGTGTTTCTCAGCCCACATGCATGTGTGCTTTTCTTAAATTAGTTGCTGTCTTTGTAACTTGCAAATATGCATGCAAATATTGT
The DNA here is from genome assembly GCA_015052665.1 of Apistogramma diplotaenia. Lineage (NCBI taxonomy): Eukaryota > Metazoa > Chordata > Actinopteri > Cichliformes > Cichlidae > Apistogramma > Apistogramma diplotaenia. The sequence goes on from VOQJ01031386.1 coordinate 22,199, forward strand.
GACCTCTAACTGAGCGATATAAAATCTGCCTCTCCAGCGAGTTTTTCATCCTTCAGATGGACTCTTAACTCCACCATCTTGACCTGCAGTTGACACTCGTAGTCTTTATTCTGCTCTGCAGCATCAGTGAGCTCAGCGTAGCAGCACATGTCCAGTTCTTCACCTGCTGCAGGTACTGGTCCGTGACCCTGAAGTTTCCAACAAATACCTCGAGCAGAGCAGAGCAAAGACTACAGCCACCAACTGCAGGCCAAAACAGTGGAGCTGGTCTGGATTAAAAGCTGAACGATACAGAGTACCGCCGACAAAGTCTGATCACTAACTTCAGTCGTCGTTTGGCTGAATTGTCTAAATTCGATGCACGTAGAAGCACTTGAATGTCAGAGTTGATCTATTTAAACTAAACCCATTAAACTGGTAACTCTGAGTTTAGAAAGCAAGATCACAGATGAACCGAAGTCAAGAACATGTTCAAAGCACAAATATAGCTTCCTAAAATCCTGACTTTGTGTTGTTGTTGCTTCCACACCACACAACCTTTGTTAGATGCTGACTTTTAGGGTCAATGTTCTGAGAGCATCGATTCAAATACACTAAATTAACATCTGCTTCCGTTCACAATTCACCATTATGAAAGTAAATGAATGAATTTTATCTTTTCCCCAGGAACCTGCTATAGCTTATTTTAGTAATAATAGAACAGAAAGTGTAAATGCAGAAAAAGCATTTAATGACTAATAAAGTAACATGTAAACAGCCGTAACTAAAGCACTCTTCTGTGTGTCTCCTAAGTGTGGACGGGGAGGTGAAGCACTGTGTCATCTACAGCACACCACGTGGCTTTGGCTTTGCTGAACCCTACAACCTGTACAGCAGCCTGAAGGACCTGGTGCTCCACTATCACCACACTTCCCTGGTGCAGCACAACGACTCACTCAACGTGTGTCTTGCCTATCCTGTCTACGCACACATGCCCTCCGGACGAAGATGAATCCCAGCCAAGCCTGTTACCCAGCTAACCCCACATGGACGACAACACATGTGGGGAAAGGAGAATGGGGAGCGTGACGAAGCTTAACAGGCGGAGGTGGGATTGGCTGAATTACAAAACAACTCCGTAACCAGACCTGAAACACAGATACACTTTTAACATTTGCTAAAACACACATCATCCACCTTGGAATTATATATTTTTACAAGAACAATTTTGGAGGGCATTCTTTCTAGAGACTGCTTGATTTGCACAAGGAGGTTTAAAATGTTTGTGAATGTGGGGGAAGTGGCCGAAGGAAGGAAATGGAGTAGGAGATGTCAGAATTTCAGGTTGACCTCGCTGCTACCTAAACTCCAGCTCGGACTTTATACCAGAAACTCAAAAAAACTACAGGAACGATGACAGAACATTCCCATTTCAAACCTTTTCTTTGTTCCCATTTTTTTTCCTTTAATATTTTTTAAACATCAGATGTTGTGACTTTTTTCAAACTGCTTTCATGTTTCTTTTAGTTTTTTCTTTCTTTGTGGAGATGATGTCAAGTGTCTGTTCTCCATCCTCCTCCATACGAAAACATAAAACAATGTAGCATAAAAGACAAAGGACTAGTTGTTCCTTTTAGACTGCTGCTGCTGAGGGATTTGGGGGGAGGGGGGTGCACGCGTGACACAGAACAGTTTTGTAGTCTTAAAGACTAAAGCCTTGCTTGGATAAAGTAACTGTCGAATTTCTTTGTTTTCAGGAATATAATTTTAGGGGTTTTGCTCCTTCATGATTTCTTTTGTAATTCTCACACTTGCATCTTTCAGATCCTCAAAAAAATTGAATATTTGACAAAGATGACCCAAATAAATACAAAATGCAGTGTTTAAATGATGGCCTCACTTCCTCAGTTAAGCATAGTGAGTCACAAAAGGAAAGCGACTGAGCGGAGCGACTGCTGCCCAAAAACAGACAGACTTGATTCACATTTACCAAAAAATATCTTTGCAATCCCCCGAGACTTCTGCAGACTGACGAGACAAAGGGAAAGTTTGCGTCCTGCTACATCTGAGACAAAACTAACAGCATTTCATCACCAAACACGGCGGCGGTGGTGTGATTGTTTGGGGCTGCGTTGTTGCTTCGAGCCCTGGACAACTTGTCGTAATTTAACCATGAATTCTGATTTTCTACCAGAAAATACTGAAGGAAAGCTCAAGTGCACTTGTTATGTAGCAGGACAATAATCTGAGAGACGTCACAGTCCGAACTTGAATCGGATTGAGATGCTTTGGTGTGATCTTAAACAAGCCGTTCATGCTCAAAAACCCTCGAGTGTGGCTGAATTAAGGCAGTTTAAACGGCATAGAGTGGGTCAAAAGGCCGCCTCAGCCGTGTGAGTGACTTGTCACACACATGATTGCAGGTCTTACCGCCAACAATGGCACAGCCAGGTAACAATTTAAAAACTGCATTTGTATGTATTCTGGTTGTCTAATACCAACTGAAGCTGAAACGTGGGGCGAATATGCAAAAGGGAAATCAGGAAGGAGTAAATACTTTCACAGCATTACGAGTAAATTGAACAGTTCAGAACCTGAAACCAAAGTTGGTGTGAAGGGGAAGGCAAAGAGTCTGCTGGGACTTTCCTCGTTTCGTGAAAGCAGATGGAGCACAGCAAAACAAGCCCATGGTGTGTTTACGGCCACACATTAAAATGAGTTTCAGGCCAAGTGCTTGTGCACCAAACAGCTTTCCATTTGTAACCTCAGTGCTGACGAAGCTTTGACTGCATGTCAAAGGAGGGGAGTTAAAACTGAAGCTAGATCAGTCAAAGGAGATGTATTAGCAATTAAAATTAGATTGAATTTTTTTGGACCATTTCAAAACCCCCAAAAATGTCTTTGCCGCCTCAAAGTAGAACTGAAAATGAAGGTAAACATAACATATTCAGTCTTATAATTTTGCTCACTTCTCTCTAAGATCTTTTTGTCCTGCTTCAGTATTAAATTAAATCATCCAGCTCAGCTCCCTACAAACTGACATTGAGGGAATCGATGGGAATGAAAGGCCTGTGTGTCAGTGTGAATTTTTACCCTATGCAAAAATGACTTCATTTCAATTTCCTGTCACACATTTGTGCCAATTTGCTTTTGATTTTATCTAATTTATCTATTTATATAATTGGGACATGTGAAAATCTCACTTCACACACACTGAGGTGAAATGGTAAGATTGTTTTCCAGGCTACGCTTGGTGAGAAATGCTGCCGTGAAAGCTGAAACCCATTTTATGTGTGGTTTTAAACAAAGACATGAGCTAATGCTGAAACTGGGGTTGTTTTTGTTTGAAGACCTTCAGAGATAATAAGCTTTGACTAAATGTTTTGTGTGTAAGGAAACCAGGTACATGAGGTGGATGTCCTGAGCTGAAGATACAGGCTTTAGAAGAAAATCTGAAGACTTGAAAGAACGTGCAATCTAGCTTTGTGTTTAAAGTAGTTCAGCCGTTAGTGACATGCACTAAAGTCAGGAAGATTAATCGCAGTCAAGCTGCTGGAGTGAAACGGTTCGTCTGATTGCTGGTGGTCAGTTTTTATTTTAACCCAAAACTTCATGCTCTACGCTTGGCTTTCTAGACAGTGTTTAACGTGAAATTTCAAGTTATTTTGAAGAGTTTTCTCGAAACTAACAATTCTGCATAGTGATGGAAACGAGCGTCCATAGGAGGGCTTGTGAGTAAATGAACCTTTGTTCTGTCCACTGTCGGCACCGGTCTTTGTCCTCAACTAACTGCAGTGTTATCTGCAGTCACTGCCATAAAACCCACCAGTCTGCTGAATGGTGGGTTGTCAGGTTCTCTCTGCTGCAGGTAGATGAGCTGGGTGAAGTGAGGTTTGTGGAGCTGAAGGCGATTGGTAGGAAGTTTCCCTTTTTTCTATCTTGTTTTTACCTGCAGTTTGAGGCAGGCCATATAAATCTAAGACTCATCTAAAAGGTGTGAAACTACTTCAGCAAGTTTAAGACTCAAACAATGCAAGTCTGATTAGTTTCCACATGCATTCATGAGTAGCCATTATAGGATAAAATGGAAGTATATAGAAAACACTTTGACCTCTTTTCAGCACGGTGCGGGTGTGTGGGGTATTAGCATTAGCATGCTTATGCTAATTAGCAAGCTAATGCTAACCGCTGAGCCGGTGAAATTCTCAGCCCGGCGCAACCGCGGCCGATCAACTGCTGGCTAGCATCCTGCCTCTTGGTCCTTAGTGGTGTAGCTCAAAAGTTACAGAACAGCTCGGCTCAGGTGCTAAATTGTGACGTGTTATTGACCGCTTAAAAGAAATGTGTTGCCAAATTTGCTTAAACTTCAACCAACCTAAGTATTCCAATTCTGACATCGTAGTTCAGCTGAGAATTGCAGGTTAATGAAGAGCCAACAATAATGAGAAGCCGAACAGTTTTTGCAGCAGGAGGAATTTGAGCAGAGGTTATCTGTGGCCTGTTTCAGGGGCTTTAAAGACACAGCTGCAGTGGGAAGGAGTTTCTCAGGCTTATCTGTGCGTTTCTGCAGAGGTTTGGATTGTTGAACTTCCAGCTCTCTTGCAAACTTTGTATTTTGCAGTTTTGCAACTGTCTAAATTTCTTAAAATTTTCAGTTGATTGTTCTTGCATTTCAGTGTTTCTGTTCAGTATCGGTGATATACATAAGCTAATTTTCAAGAATTTACAATGACACTGTGGTGAATTATCTGCAAAGCATCTTTTTTGCAGAGGCGCAGGTTTAGCCTTCCCCTTTAAAATCAGCCTCTGAACTGGGACACGGCCTTTCGTGGATTAAGTCCCAGGTTGTCTTTTGCTTTTTACATGAGGTTTCTCCATGTCGAGAACATTTTGAATGTACAGTGAAGGATTGGTCCAGATCCAGTGATTTGTTTTTCTTTAAAGCACCACGGTCATGTTCATCTGAAGCCGACACAACACATAATGAGGTGCTACTGGAACTGCAGGCCCGTTTTGATTCAGCAGATTCTTCCATCACAAAGTTTCCGGTCACTGACCCTCAGGTGTTTTTCCAAGTTTACCGTAGAAACAACCACACAACAAAGCCAGCGTTTGAGGGGGAAAAAGCAGTAAATCAGGGTTTTTGTGCATCGATACTTCAGTCACTCACTCGTTAATGTAGAAACTCATGACTGACCTTTTTTTTTGTGTCCTCCCTTTAAGAGTCTTGTACCTCATGGCTTCCCATAATTACAGTAGATGCAGCATCAACACCAAATGCATGTCATAGTCTTTCCTTTCCCTCGATCACAACACACTATAGTTTTGTTTTTCCCTCTCTTGCCATTACCAGACTTTAGTGTTTTCCACAGGGAACTCAACAATCCCGAAGTCTCTTACTTGAACTGTATTGCATTGCTCACTGTTGAATGTCTTTATATAAAACGATACATTTATTAAAGAAAAAATGAAGATGTGAAGCATTCCCCTTTGTTCTCTGCTGAGCAGGGGTGAGGTTTTTACTTTACAGTATTGGTTACAGGCAAATATAGAGCTGCTGTGGGAGGGAAGGAGCTTCCATTTGAAACTCTCATAGATTTGGATGATCACATAGGGCTTGACAGGACTTGCACACGTTTACCTGTAATGTCTGTATATGCGTCCAGTCACATTTACAGAGATGTCATATATGATATATCTATATATAAATATATAAAGCTTAAAGAAGCGACAGTTTGAAGGGTTGGTTTAGTCACTGGTCAACCATTTTCTTTGTCCCCCCAGCTTCCACCCACCCACCCAAAAAAAGAACATTAACACCAAAGATTTGAGTTCTTATGTTTGTTGATTGGAAAAGGGATGTTTGAATGATTTTTTTAAAAAATGTCCATTACATTGGTGTTATCACAACTCACAAGATAAAATTATTTTGTGTGAATGACTGTCCCATAGATTGTTGGTCGATCAGTTCATTTGTGTTTAAATTCCTTTTTTTAAAATTGTTTTTGGCATGTCAGCAAATAATTATTGTTAAGGTCTTTGTTAAGTTACATTCCACATATTAGAATTAACATCATGTGCAAGCACAGGTTTGTGTTTCACTGCTAACAGCTGTCTTCTGTTGAGGATTTAAAAGAAAATTACCAAAAGTAGTTTGATAATGCTTCTTTATTTATTTGCATGTGGTTGCCATAGTAATGGTTCAGTCCAGTTTGAATTTTGTCTTTTTATTAATTTGAAAAATGTCTTGCAGAAATCCAGAAGAAATCTTCAGTTTTGGGGGGTTTTGTTGTTGGTGTTTGTGGGGTTTTGTTTAATACAGTCTGCTGTGTATAAAAATGAAATTCCAAGAGTCAGAACATAATCTACAAGTTTTCCTTGTTTGCACTACAAACATTAAATGTTTGACTAGACTTGAGATCATATCGTGTTACAACCCACCTCTCCGGCAAGGTTTAGGATCATTCACCACAATATTTGGATATTGGGTTTTTGGGGGGTCTTCGGGGATTTGCTACATTTAATAGCCGGGCTCATTCCAGGAAGCATGTTTGTTTTGAGATTGGCACCTCTTGAGTTTTCTGTCCCAGAACAACTGATCAGAGTTGAGACTCCGTTATACTCTTTTCGGACTTGGAGACAGAGTAGGATACTTCTTGGAAGTGTGCCACCTGGGTGCACGCGTAGTTGGTGCATTATAATGTAAATTCTCCACAGACAGGTCCATGCAGTCACAAAACACCATGTGGACCCTGCAGACTCACGGATGCAGAAAGTATAATTCCCGCTTGAGTTCAGTCAACACTCAGGTATATGTTCATCCTGAGTTAAGTGCAGTAAAGTTGAGCTCAGCTACCATGATTTACTATCACAATATGTAAATTAAAAGCTATCTTAATTTTAACCATGGAACTGAGAAAGATGAATATTAGTGTGGACCATGACTTATCTTAAAAAGCAGGCTGGGAGAAAAGAGGCACTTTAATTGGGCAGCTCTGTCATCAAATAAAAGATGTGTGTGTGAGAGTGAGAAAAAGGCCCTGACATGAATGCCTGGTGGCTAAAGAAGCTAACAGCATTGCATCAGTACCTGGCAGCACAAATGAACTAGCTGTTAATAGTTGACCGAAGACCCAACCAGGGACTGGTCCCATCCAACCACTGGCCAATGACCTGCCTCAACATGTCATGGAAGCTCCTGTCAGGGATCACAGTGGCTAAGCTGGCATGTGGCTCGATTTAATGAGCGAGTTCCAGAAAGGAATTGGCAGAAACACCAGAGGAGCAAAAGACTGACTGCTCTATCTACCAGAAGCTAGATCAGAGACTAAGACCAGACTGACCAACCTCTGCACTGCCTCGATTGATTTCTAAAAAGTCGAAAACTCAATGCCACACACAGATCCTGGACTAATGCCGAACTACAAGATTAAGGAATTCGGTGGGGCATGAGGCGAACATCTAGCCGATGCAGACACTATCAAGTGTGGAATTTAATAAGGAGATGCTCTGTCCTCTACTGTTCTGAATAGGCCTGAATCCCCTCAGTCAGATCATTAAAAAGATCATCAGTCACCTCTTGTGCATGGACGACATAAAGCTGTATGCCAAGAGTGCCTGAGACAGATTCACTAATCCACACCTCTAGGATCCACACATCAGCATGTCAGTCAGACTGCAGAAGTGTATCCAGACAGTGGCAAAGGGAGGGGAGGTGGACAGAATGGATTGCACTACCAGAACATAACATTGCAGACCCTGAATGTATATATCAGTAGCTTGGAATCCCACAGGTAAATTAAACCACGAAGAGGCCACTACGAAAACTGCAACCTGAAGAACTGAAGAACTAGATCCGGGCAATGAACACCAGGCAAGACCACAGGTGCAGGCTGTGCAAAGATGCCCCAGAGACAATCCAGCCTCCATAACAGCAGGATGCAAGATGCTAGCAGGCAGGGCATAGAACTCCATAACCAAGTGGCTGGCATAGTATACAGGAACAGGTGGTTCAGAATGACCATGCTAAGATCCTGGGCCTTCCAGAGATAGATGGACCAACTGGTGATGGCTAACTAGCCGGATACACTAGTCATGGACAAGCAGAGGAAGGTCGTAGGGATGGATACAGTAATACCAAGTGATGGTAACATCAGGAAGAAGGAGCACGAGAAGCTTGAGAAATACCAAAGGCTGAGAGAAGAGCCAGAGGGGACATAGAAGGTGAAGGTAACAGTGCTCACCATGGTAACTCTAACGCTGGGTACAGTGACCCCAAACTGGGCGAATGGCTCCAGCAGATTCCAGTCCTAGGAGTCCCTGGAACACCCAAGATCATTTGCAGGACCCTCAAACTCCCTGTCCTCTGGTAGAAGGCCTGAGCTCGAAGGGCACTTGCAGTGCAAGTGGGGATTTGCGCACACCCACACAGACAATATATGGGGTCATCATTTACTGAGCTTGAACTTCCATCAGATAAAGCTGCCAAAGTGTAGGTGACAAAACTGAAGCTAAAAATCCAGAGAATCATATCAGGTGGTTTATTGATGGCCCTGTGGTATTGGCTAACAGACAACAAGACTCCACCTACAAGACTGTTTGCTAGAGATTGGCCATTTCATTGTTTCAATAATTATTTGGTAAATTTGAATTTTCAGTTGAAGATTCAAACTCTGAACTTTTCAAGATCTTGACAGCATTTAATCTCAAGCTGTGAACAAACGGTGTCTGTAGCTGCATTTAAAAACTCACTTCAAAATGGATTTAGTTCAGTTTTCAAGACTTAAAATGTTTGTCTTCAAAGTTCCAGCGGTGACAGAAATGTTTCCCTCAGTGTGATTGATTAGAAGATGGAAAATGATCAGTGTTTGAGTCTAAAGCTTTAAACTGATTTTTTATTTAAACGGGATTCCAACAATAATGTACAGTAAATGTTTGCAGTGTAGGAAACTGACAGCTGCATCAGTGTCAGACTTTTAAAGATATAGAATATATCGATTTTTGTCTCTGTTCTAATATATAGACAACTGAATGATTGTAAAAGCGGTCATGTTAAGTACACAGAATAGCAAACTAGCACCAAACTACCATTTCACTACTTGTAAAAACAGACATTTGTGCTGCTCCGACTCTGGCAGAGACGAGGAACTTCATCAGAATGTGAGTTAGCTGGTTCAGGTGCAACAGGAAGGGAGAAATGGAGAGAAACTGTTTCCTGAGGAAAGCCAGTAAGAGCTTTAGTTCAGAGTCGCCCGGTAACTGACTCGGTTAAAGTCTGGAGCAGAAAACCCAGAGCTTCCCTCATCTCAGGGTTAACAAACTCAGAGGTGTTGGCTAAACCTGCTTCTGGGAATGAGCCCCAGGAAACTGTCTGACACTAATTAGATTCAAAACCTTCATTTTGGTTTCAAAAGAAGTGGTGATTTGTATCACGAAGACAGCCAACAGGAGCCCCTCAACCACTACCAAGATGTACATTTTTAAAATATCACAAATGAACTATTTGAAGTGATATTTCTGCAGGATGGTTTTCCCTTCACGTCTCACTAAATAACTACATGCAGTATTCCCTTTTTAGCCAGTCAGAGGTTCATGATGGAAGGTCACCTGTCTGTACACCTGAGTTTTTCTTCTTAGTAGTAAAATGGGCAGAAAGCTGTTCAGGTTAGTGGGAGAAACCAAAATATTGTTGTTTACTTTTAATGACTGTTTGAGTTTTTTTGTTTTTACTTCAGAAAACTCAACAACTTAAATAACTCCAGGGAGCAGGTTTTATGTTCTCATCTCAGAAAACAAAGGAACATTTGAATTTTAACAAAGGTGCAGGCTCAGTTACACAAAATAATCCTAGTGTGTTTATACTCACTTTCATTGCAGGACTGTTAAAATAGCAAGTGTCTGTTGTTTCTCTACAATTATTACAACCACTGCTCCTCAGCCGTAAGCAGTTCTGCAAAGTTTTATTTGCAGTCAGGTTTCCTTACGTTTGATTCACAGAGGAGTGGTGCGATCTCACATCTGCTGTACCCAGCACAGCCTTGGAGTATCAGTTTCTTATTAAAAAAAACGTAATAATAATAAGGGTATACAACACCCCCTCCTCCCTTCTATGCCTTTTACCCCTTTTTGACATACGTACAGATCCAGCATGCATACTTGGTACTATTGACTGTTGTATCTTGTGTATAAAAGAAAATGGTTTAAAAAGATGTCTTTGAAAAGCAACTGTTGTTTGTCTGTTTATGGTGTATTCAGATCTGAATTTAATATAGCAAATTTAACATCACTGCTTACAGGTGTTACAAGTTCTAGTCCTTTTTGTGTCAGTTGTTTAATGCTATAATAAAACTGAGAAAGAGGACCAAAAACGTACACATCCCTGTGATGTACCGATGGTACATCACAGGGATAGACGGTGAGCTTTGAATATTCTCAGTGCAAACGATGCTGTACAGACTGTAACCCGATGTTCTTTTACAACAAGGTGATCAAAGATTTAAAACATCCAGTATGTGCCACTGCATAAGACCGATGCACAATAAATAGGACAAAATTTCAAGTTCCTGATTTACATACGACAGAGAACCACAGTCTTGTACCACGACTGAGTAAACTTTCTCCCATTCAGGTGTTCGGTCGACTCGGCCTGGTCTCTTTCTCAGCGTTACCCTCAGCCATATCTGCTTTTGGACTTCTTGGTATTCTCTCTTTGAAATGGTTTTTGGTGCTTCACCAGTCAGTTTCCTTTCTCATAACTGTTGCAATAGTTTGATTGATTATGAGCTAAACTCATGTACATTTATCAGTGGAATTCCACTCTCTTGCAGAATAAAGAAAATATTTTGTTCAAATACAAATTCTTGTGTGTATTTTATTGTAGCCTTTTTGATGAGTAAATCCAACACAGTGTCCTCACACTGGGCGATGTGTAATGTGCCTGAGCACATTTGTACCACAAAGGTATAGTTCATTTAACTTGTGGGATCACTGCACACCTTACACATGTAGTGTGATCGATATCGGTGAGTAGTATAGGTATGTTCCTTCGCAAGGGGAGAGGGGAATGGGGGATTTGACCTTTGGGGGCGTGGCCTATGATTTATGACCCCTGCAAAGTATGTACGTGGACAGTGCAGGTATGAATTTAATATACTGTAGAATATATACAGAAGTTGAATATACTAGCATGTTTGTACAATATAGACAGTTATGAGCAGTTGTTAAATCTAAAGTTTGAAAAATATGTATATACAGTTACAGCAGAGAGTAATTAGTAGTAGGTGTGGGGGTGTTCAGTCAGTCAGGAGGGGGGGTCACCTCTTTTTGTCGAACTGTGACAGTGGGAATCACAGTTCTGGAAGAGAAGCTGAAGCCCAAACTTTTGCTGTTTTTGGTTTTGGTTTTGGTTTATTTAATCCTTGAGGAACTGCAGTTGTACCAATGTCAGTATATCAAGAAATAATGACTCACTTGCAAATACACTCATACTGCTTCAGCAAGACATTAAAATAAAAATAAAATGATCCAGAAGCTTAACTTTAATCTCAGCCAAACCGATTTGCTCAGGAACAACTGAAACACCGAAATAAAAACATCAACCATTAATTAACCTCAGTGTTTAACTTCCAATCTACGGCGAAAGCCAGCAGGGGTTTTTAAAACAAAGTGCTGGGAGTCAGGTGTTCTCTCCAGGTACGGTGAGCCTCAACCGCCCAGTCAGCAGATAGCTGGTGTGGCGAGCAGCCCTTCAGCTGGGACACACCTACAGTGGTGTTTTGTGTAAATCTGTATATCTCAATTAACTATAAATCTTTAGATAAGAACTGATTTCATAGAGTAGTGATCACATGCTTCATCCAAAGCACTTTTGCTGCCGAATCACCTCTAAATTACATTCATTTAATTGTGTCCAGTGCTTACTTACAGTACCAATAAGGATCTGGGTGGGTTTTGCAACAACTTGATAAAAATGAATTCCAATAGTCGAGCCTAGAAGTAATAAATGCATGAATTAGCTTTTCAGCATCAGACAGGTGCTACTAATCAAATGTACTTGATTAACCTGTCATCAGCAAGTGTGACCACATCCATAAAATCTGACATTTTGGCAATTAATTGGCCTGAAGAATTCAGAAAAACATCAGCAATGATCGTTAAGCGCTTGTTATGGCCCATCAGTCTGGGAAGAATTATATGGCCATTGCCAAACAATTTGAAGTCCACCGTTCTACAGCGAGAAGTCTTATTCACAAGTGGAGAACGTTCAGGACAGTTGTCCATCGTCTCAGAAGTGGACCCGAGGTCAAACTGCCCAGCGCTCAGAGAAAATGCACTAAAAGCCCAAGATGTCCATGTCAGACTCTACAGACCTCCATTAGCATGTTAATGTTAACATTCATGACAGTACAATAAGGAAAAGAATAACCAGACATGACTTGTTTGAAATGATTTCCTTTATTTTAAATGGGGACAATTTGTGTGTGTTTTTATGCCTGATGTAACCTACACTAGAGGTAGACCAAGGAATATGCGATGGAGAATAATTTGACGCATTGACTGTACACAGAAAACTGTTCTTTGTGGATCCTGACTGATGTGAACAATGAATTACTCAAGGAAACCAGGGGTTACTGTGATCACAAACACACAACAAAGACACACGATAAACACAACAGTTTATATTGGACCATTCTTCACGGTCTTCCGGATGCCAGGATCACCTCAGTTCATTCTATTTCAGTATGTGCATCCTTTCACAAGGTGGGTGAAGTCAGTTCAGTTCACTGTTTTCCCCTACTGGAAAGCCAGGGACCAATGTCCAGTTCCAAGAGGAAATGCAAACAGTCCTACCAGCTCGCCATCCAGCTTTTCCCCACTTGAGCTACGTCTTGATGCGTGCAAAAAAACCTGACCTGTAAACAAGGTCATTACAAAAACATAATTTTAAACATCATTTTAAAAGACTACTGGTAAACACAGTCTTATCATCATGACATCATTGTGACAAACATTCTACCCATCATTACATACAATATGGAAAACCAACAACCTGTCCAAGCATTCTAAAATACACTGCTTACATCATAAACAGCCAACAAGCTACTCCTCGTACCACCATCCAAGTGAAAATACAGGAATGTAAACATGCTGACCTGGCACAATAGCCGAACCCAAAATGACAATCATCTGGCCGCTAATAAGAGTAAATAAAACAAAAAGTAACTCACTGCTGAGAGTCTGCATAATAATCCTGCAGTCCAGTTTCCGTGATCGATAGCAGAGTGCGCCGGCCACAGCAGGAGCCAAAAAAACCTGACCACCGGCTTCCCTGCTAGATTTTAAAGGTGCCGCTCCACAGTGACAGCAAACCAGGAGAGCCAATTGTGTCAGCTGATGTGTGATGCGTTCAAGGTAACAAGGGCTACACTGAGGTAAAATTCTAATATTTTAAAAGCTGCTAAGGTTTTTTATTATTGTGTCCTGATATGTAAAGCCTCACTGTCACTGTGAACTGTCTTTTTACTGTTGTGGGTTTATTGTGGTTTATATAGGTATTATTATAAGTATTATTTTAATATAGATTACATAGAATAGGGTAAGTTT
>VOQJ01031390.1:3818-18436 GCA_015052665.1 Apistogramma diplotaenia
TTTTTTTATTGTTTCTTTTTTGTCTGTGTGTGTGGGGGGGGGGGGTGGTGGTGGTTATGTGTACTTTATGAGAGAGAAAAGTTTCCAATTCATGTTGCCAAAGGCTCAAAAGTTATACATAATATTCTATTTTCCTTCCCTCAGAATCAGTAGATCATTCAATAAATATGACAATGTGGTAGAAATAAAGAATAACTCAAGTGGGATTAAAGACAAATAGAAAGACTGTGAAGCGGATGCACAGAGAAACATAGAGAAACTGGTTTCAGAGTCATAAAATGCCCTAATTTCTTATACCTGGGTGAAATATATCTGCTTCTAATGCTGAGCCTTCTTTTGTTCTCCCTTTTAAATGTGCTGTATGATTTTTCATGCAGCTATATAAAGACCTATGAACTTAGCCATAGAAGGGAAAAAATACAGTTAAATTCATAGTTACATGCTGTACTTTAAACTTAGCTTTTCTATAGTGAATTACACGGAACGACTGCATTTGTGGCACAGAGTCGGTTCATTAGGTAGTCAGTTAAAATGGGGTATGACCCTATTATGTGAATGACATGGATGATTTGTTTTATTGATAGCCAACTGATGCTTACAAAGCATTGTGACCCCCACCAATGTTACATTTAATTATTACAAGCTGACCCCACCGGGAAACACAGCACTTGCTTATAATAGGTGTAGGGCTAAAGCTTGAGGCAAAGCCACTCACGCTCACGCTCACAGCACCACATGCAGGAAAAACTACCCACTGCTGCAGTTTGGTGATTAAACAAAAATATCCTTACCTGAATCTTGCAAACTTGTTAAAACAGTAAACTCTGCCAGACTCATTTACACGCCTACATGTAAATGGGGTTGTTAACCTAATCTCCCAAAATTCTTCCCCACCACTCTCACTTTTAAAATCACACCAGGCCGGCTGGAGCCATCAAAAACAATCACGTAAACCAATCCTTAATGCATACCTGTGGGCAATTCACCAGCTCTGCTAGCACACTTCTTACACTTAGTATCATGGTGATCCTGTTTCATCATCCACCATATTTCAGCAGAGACACTATAGAGGCAGACAGCTGGTCTTGAGTGGCCAATTATGTCCGTTTATCTCCCTTCCAGGCACAGCTGTGATCAAACGGAATGAAGAAACAGGATCAAACAGCAAGGCTAAAAATCATTCTTCCGTTTCGTTCACTTCTTTTTTTGCCGCTTCCCTGTGCCTGTTTCTGTCTCTGCCGTCTCCGTTACTTCCTCCCTCTGTACTTCCAAACCTCCCGTGTCTCTCTATATATACACTTCTTAGTCTCACTATGCTTTCCTTGCTCATCTCTCCAGAGAGAACAAAGTAGAGGCATCTTATAAAAGTTAACTGCTGAGAAAGCTTCATTCTGCATAGCCTACTGCTCAGAATGGGTATTTGTTCCAGTAATACTCAGACTACCTGTAGGGAAGCCCTGAGGGGAGCTTGGGGGAGTCCCCCAGAAAAATTAGGCTTCACCTGCTGTCAGCAAATATACATTAAGGTGGGAAAAAAAACAGAATATCAAGAATTCTCAAATCTAACCCCAAACTATGCTGTCTGTCAGTGCCATTCAGCTGCAAAAACAAACCCCAGTCAATTGCATTGAAGTTAAACACCTCATTCACCTTTCCTGGATGCCACAGAGTTTCCATGTGAATGTTTCCTGTGCTGAATTGCAGTGCACACTTCCTGCTTTGATGCTGAATATAAATATGAGTCATTTTAAGTCAAACAACGGCTGATCAAATAACCAGCTGGTATTTGTCTGAATAGAAAAGCCTCAGAACCATTGCATAAACTCAGCAGTTATTAACCATTTGTGAAAATCTAATCATTTTAAAGTGAGATCACTCCAACCAATAAATCAAGCTGATCTTAACTGACTTTTCAGATTTAAAGTATTAACAGCCACACATAACAATATGTTCCACGGCACATAGTTTCTTCTATCAGAAGTGAATTTGATGTAAAGAATGCCTTCACTGTACTCTCTGTACAAAGTGGTCCTCCACAACAACATTTAGCAGTCAGGGCCACTCAATCCAAGTCATGAGATTTGCAAAAGCCCTCAAGAATAAGTCCTAAGTCAATAAAACCTAGAATGCAACCAACTTTCCTGCAGATACTCTTTTCAGTTCTGTCTCTGTTTCCTAGATTTCACCCCAAAGCTGAAAGTTTAACTTGAGGAGAGATTAAAAGAAGCTCTGTTAAGTATCCAGGTATTTGCATAGACAGCAAAAAGAAACCGGTGGTAATAGTTTAGAGTCTGGAATGAAAACAATAGTCATCAATCTCCTGGTAGAGTTTGCAGTAGCCAATGTCTGCTCCTGAATTTACATAACATAAACCGACCCAGCCCACGGGGTACATAAAACACAGACTCCTGACTCCTAATTGCCATCAGCTGAGACTTATCCAGTTCTCCATGAACCCAGACCTGTGGCGGCGCAACAGAGAATATGAGTCTTTTTTTTTTACCTGGTGTCAAATAGGTTTGTTATAACCAAACAGACTTAAAACCTTATCTTTTCACCAAGTTCATAGATTTATAAAGATTATTTTCCCTATCCACCTCGTGCGTAAAGATAAGCCTGAAACAAAAACGCACCAAGACCGAAACGCATACAGCGTGTGATTTTGCCTCGTCACATTTAATAGAGTGTAAAGCGCAAATGTTTGTTTCGTCTCTCGCATCAAATTCCTGCTTATATACACAAAGGGTAACTTCTGATCGGGGTCGTACTGCCGCAAATCCCGGCGTTCGCATAGACTCGGCAGAGGCGAGCGACCTCAAGCCTCCATGGAGCGCCGGATCTGACCTCCGGTACACGGAGGCACTAGCCCGATCAGATTCACCGCCACCTCTCCCCGTACCCGGCTTTAATACAAGCAGTCATCGTAAAGCCTCGACATGCGTTTAGCTGTCACGCTATAAGTAAAAACTATTTCGAGGAATTTTAGAAGAACGCATGATGAGATGGAAACTGTAGAGAAACTTGTAAGCTACTGATAACAAAATCGCTCCCAACAAGAATCTATAGAAGATTTCGATTTATTATTATTATTATTATTATTAAAGATCTCCTCTGAGAATAGGACGGATTACATGTTTTTCAAGACGACAAGAGCCGCACTGATTAAACGAACATCCCAGCATCCCTCCGAAAGTAACGGAATCAGCAACAGATTAAATGAAAAGGTAGCTGGTGATGATAACACCTGATCTGTACAATCACCGTGAGAAAATGATTGTGGTTGCACGTTCTTACTTTCTAAAGCTTTACGTCTCTACTTTTACGCAACCGAGAGAGTTGGGTGAAAAGAACGCTGGCCATCCTGTCGCACTGATCGGTCTCCTCAGTGTGATAAAAGTAAGCAGTGTGCTATTTCAACGTATTACATGGGATGGAGCGAAGGCTGGAGTACTCCCGTAACGACAAAATGCATAATGATGGTTTCCCTGAATTTACTTTCATTGGCCTGATAGAAAACTTTTCGTTTCTGAAAAAGCCATTTGTACTTGGCAGAGGAAGTTCTCCTTTTTCAGTTCAACTTCTCTTCAACATCTAGTGTGACACTTGGTTTTAGGCGGGCAGCAACATTATCAAACTTACCTCCTTCCGCTGCTTTTACTGCTGAAGGCAATAGAAGAGCCAAAGTACATCCACAGAACCATATGAGTAAATCCATCTTTTCCCCTTGAATGTGGCGGAATAAAAACCGTCTTCTCCTTCTGTGTGGTTTTATTTGCTTTATCTGGCTCACAGCTCCAGTCCAAGTCCCACTTTCCTGTCTTTTTCCACTTGTTCAAAACGCTTGTGCCCAAAACCCAAAAGCCAGGCTGCGTTCACCGGACTCTCTAAGAATATCGCGCCGGTGAATATAAACAGTTTATACGAGTTGTGTTAGTGCGTGCCACTACTTCTTCTCTCGTGCAAACCAGTTGGCTCAATCAGCGCAACTTGACTAGAAACGTAATTTGAACTCTAAACACACTTGGAAAGCCGCAAAATCCATTGCGGTGCGCACAGTCGGCAACACTGCAAGCGCGCGGGGGAATATAGATCTTATCAGCACACTGAATGAAGAAAATAATATATTTCAAATCAACTAGAAATCACAAAGAATGATCAGAGGCATCTACAGACACGTAGGTGTGACAAAAACGTGAAAAAGTAACGTCTCTTCCTCCTTGGATAAAAAAAAAATATTTCCAAATGTTTTTATGTAAATATCTTTACTGGGGCATTTTCTTGGTGAAAACATTAAATATTTTCCCATCGAGTTTCCGCTTAATGTGCTGTCCCAGCAATAGTCCGTTCATGCGCAAAAGAAAACACAAGATCTCCGAGCAGCTCGATCTGCGTGCGTAAAACTGGTAGGGAGAAAAGAACCGTGGTGCCTCTTCGCTGTCCTCCCAGAACTGCGCGTTTCTGCGCTCAGACACGCGCTTCTGTGCTCGCTCTCTCTCCTTCAGGCGCACCGTGTTTCTCTCGCTCTCGTTCCCTCTCCCGGCAGGCTCCGGCAGCATGTGCTCCTTCCCCTCCGATCTCCGCCGGGTTTGTGGCAGCGAGCAGGACTGCTCACTCAGTCCCCTGCCTGAGTGTGCGTGCACGCTGTGCGCGCGCGCGTGTATCGGATTACAGTAGGCACCTCGGCCCGCCTCCATATAGCCCCTCACTGATTAAAGAGCAATTTCATCTCCTTCTCACTCACTTCTCTCCCTCTCTTCCTGACCATTTCTTACCTCTTACATATATTTTCCTTCTCTATCCATTTCTTTAATTTTTACCAAATTTATTTCCACCTGCTCTCAAATTTCTTCTACTTCATTTACTTTCCGCTTTCCTCTCACATTTCTTCCTCCAATCCCTCTGGCATTAAAGAGAATCGAGTTTGCAGAAGAGAGGCAGAAAACAGCGAGAGAAGATGCCTATGGCGCAGCTTTATGAGCTTTATGGTATAGCACCAGGGGTTTTAAGGTATCTGGTGCTGGTTTATGGCATTACAGGGGAAACACTGATCCATGTACAGTATGCATTCAAAACACAGTCAAAACACGGAGGAATCTGCTGGACAACTTTAGTAATCAATTATCAAAAACACACCCCAAATAAGCTTATTATGAGGATTAACAAATTCATTTTCTTTAACTACGAGAGAGATTTACTCATCATGCAGAGCAGCCAATGTAGTTATAATCAGTAAGTTCTTGGATGCAAAAATTCATACGTACCTTTATGCAAACACAGACCCTTGTCTACAATTCAGGGCAAAAAGCTGTTTACCAAGGGCACATGGATCAGTGGTGAACAGAATCTAAACGAAGGGCGGAGGGCAGACAGAAAAGCTTTGCAGACACACACACACACACACACACACACACACATGCACACAAATGCAAATAAACACTTTTAGCACACAGGCACGGACATGTGCTGACACACACTTAACAGTGGTAGCGAAGCTGACTGAAAAGGTGACTGGATTTCTGTCTACTTACTGAACAAGCATTAACACTTAAAACCAGTCCACTCTTTCACTCGCTTTCCTCGTGCACGCTCTCTCTTCCTTGCTTGTTCGTGTGCTCACTCCCAGTAGTATAATAGATGTCAGTGGGAGGTGTGTCTGAGCAACACCAAAGCTTGTGGTCTGAAAAACCAATCCAATCTTAGCTTTTGCGATGCCTTCCCAGGACACACCCTACACAAATTCACACACAGATGCATGCTGCCGAACTCACCGCTGACCACTCAGTGAAAAAGATCATGTGGGAAGTAAAACCCAGTCCAAAGTCTTTTATTACAGAGAAGATAATCACACGGCTGCTGATACTTTTTACATCATGTGCCAAATATTTATATCTCTTCTGACACAAGATTGTCTGAGAACAAGCAGCCTCAAACAGGGATGTTTCCCCAAGTCTTAGTTGCGTAGGGAAGCAGGTAAATGTTCAGCTTACATTTATTTTTGCTGTCCTTCAATTATCAAAATGGGGTTAAATCAAAGAACATGGAGCCATAGCACACATACAGTCACACATGCACACCATCGCAGTCACTCAGATGTTTTCCAGCATCTCTGGAGGTCTAAAGATATTAAGTTCTTTTTCCATGACAGATTTGAGTGTGTGTGAGTGTGAGAGAGAGTGACTGTCACCCTACTCATTCCTTGGGTCCCTCCAGTCGTACGACCTCTGTAACCTGCCACTCTCACCCTTCTCGCCTTTTTCGTCCTGTGTCTTTCCACTGAAACCGAACCCACCCTGGTCCCCTGAAATCCGTCAGGTGATGAAAGCGCAGTGCAGTCACATGGTAATGTCAATATATCATTTATGTGAGCGCTCACGGTTTACAGAAATGTCTTATTTTGAGCTGCAGATAGCAGGTAAACATCGGTTCTTCGAGTAGTGCGCCTTCAGCGGCCAGTTTGCCACTTTTACTGTAAGACGTTTCTGCCAAAGCAGCTTCAGCTGTTGAATATGACTAAAAAATAGCTTCTTCAACACATCATTGTGTTGTTTGAAGATGACCGTCTTTATTTCATACTGCAAAACTGCAGCTCAGTTTTTTAAAGATGAGAGCAGAGGACTCTGAATGTAAAAAAAATCTGAGTGTTGTTCAGTTGGCAGGAAACTGCACAGTAAAGGTAAGAATTAAACACAGCTAATCACCCTAAATCCACTCCACCACACCACATGAGCCCACACCTTCTGGACTTTACCTGCACTCATTCTTCTTTATGACCTAGAGTACACAGTGTGTGAAACTAGGCTACACTGATCAATGACACCTTTCCTGCCTGCCAAACAGTCAACTGGACTTTCCAGAACTTACCAGTGACATCACCAAGACTCCATTGTACTGCAGCAGACAGGCATGCTGATGGTTTGCACATGGCACAAACAGTGCCGTGCTCCACCTCAGTGAAACTATGTGGTTTTCATTGGGATGCAAAAACCTAAATATATCCAACATGGTCTATTATCTAGTTTTCAAAGAGACGGGCCCATTCAATTATGCTGACATTTCTCTTATTCATGTATTTTCAATAAATGTTTCTTTCCTGACACTGACCAGCTGTGTAGTAGTCTGGCCACACAGCAGGTGTCAGTGGACAATATACAGTAAGCTCCTGGTTCCTCCTGATTCCTGGAGTCCATTGCAGTTCTGCTGCTGGAGTTTTTTGATGACAATATCTTGGATTTTTGGAGGGAATAGTATATTTAGAACAAAGGTTGGAATGAAAAGTAAAAATTGCAAGAATTTCCCTTGTTTCAAAAAAACTAAAGTGCAGACTTTCTGCAGACTTTGCTTTTACAACACAGCAAGGTGTATTTTCCAGATAATGACAAAAAAAATGCTCCATTAAGGTTAATGCATTTACAGTGGTTGAGTTATATAGAAATTAAACTTGGAAAGGTTTCATTAGTATGGAAATGGCCAAAGACCAGAGAGTAAAACCTTTTTTTCTTTCTTTTTTTTGGTACTAGGGTAAACATGCTGGTAATTTAACATGGGATTCTGTGTCTGTGGGGAGAGTCTCGAGTGGCCATGACAGGAGCCAAAGTTTTCCCCATTCTGGCTTCATTTTCTGGTTTGAACTCTACTTTGATCATCCCTTATAGAGTAACAGACTTCTTTTCTTTCTTTCTTTCTTTCTTTTTGCAACCTTCTCTTACAGGATTTCAATGTTTGATTTCAAACAGCAGAAAAGAAAGTGTGTGCAAATCTGGGCAAAAAATATGCAGGAGCAAAATAAAAAGGTTACTGCATGTCACAGAAAGGGAGAGAACTGCGTATCGTTATGCTTCTTCAGGCAGGTACATGAATGAAAGAGATCCCGTGGATTAAAATTTTGCTTTTGAAAAAAATCTTTTAAAGAAATTAAATTATTAAATTGGAGCACAACAGTGTGCAGATTTTTCTCTCTTTTTTGATTTTTAATAAAGAAAATGCAACAAACACGGCTGGGAGACGTTTGTAGGTTTTATCACAACAGAGGAAAACTGTAACAGAACACTGAGCTTTTGTTGTTTTTATACACTTCAGTATGAAGTTAACATGTTTGGTTGTTGCACTGGTTTAACAGCTTTCACCTCTCTTCGTTTCTCCGGGAAACAGCGGAGGTTCTGGAGGTAACATTTGCATCGTCCCTCTCAGTTACTCCCACAGAAAACAACACTCATATTTTTCACACACAGGCAAACCTGCTCAAGCATTTCTTTACTCCGAGAAGCCGTTGATGTCATATGTCTCTGCGAGGCTCGTTTCAGCACGGCAGTCATTTATTAATCCTTTACAGTTATTTATTAACTGTTAAATTATTTGCATGTTCCATGAGCTCCTTTTTGCCAATGCTGATCTTTTGATCCAACCTACCGGGTTCAAGCCCCGGAATGAAGGAACGCAGAACATTATTGCATTCTTATAAAAAACACTCTTGCGTGTGAGTGTGCGCGTGTGTTTTTACAGAGCTGTGAAACCAGTGCGGGGTAAGGTGATCCCTGCTCTGCGTCAAGGGAAGAACTTGTTGGCGGGCTTGTCGACAAGCAGTACTGGGCCTGTCTGCACCTTGCCAACATGCTGCACCTCTACTATTCTCTCTCCTGCTCGCTTATTCTGATGAATGATTTTATGAATTCACGTCTTTTACTCCATTGCCTTCTCAATTTGTGTTTTCGTCAGCACAATCACTCTGCTATGGCATGTCTCTTGTTTTGCCACCTGTTTATTTCAAGGCTTTTCTTCTCCATTCACTTCTACTTCAGCACTTTTTTTTTTCTTCTCACACATTCAGTTTGTCTTCCTCTCATTTTTCATTGTTCAATATTAATATTATTCTTTCATTATTTAATTATATTTTCTTACAAAACATCACATGTTTGCACTCTCTTTTCCCAAGAGGCTTTTTTTGTTTTTCCTGGGAATTGCAGATCAGCTCCTTGGCATCCTCAGATTTACATTTTTCCTTATAATATCAGCAAAACCAATGTTTTTTCATAGAGTGCCCCAAATGAATTAGATCCTAGGAATCAAGGTCAGCTCTGCCAGGTCAGTTGGGAACAAATCACAGAAACTGGTCATGTGTAGATACACATGGCTGCAAGGACACATAGCAGTGTTATTACACTCACCTCGGACTGTTTTATTCTCTTTGATTAACACTCTCAAACTGCTTTTCTCTTTTAAACCATCCTTAAAGTTAAAGGCACATGGAGAATGTGGCCAACAAGGCGGCATCAGCAGCTCCGTGTCCATCAGCCTCTCCTCGCTTGTGCATACAGTATGTGTGCCAGTGAATGAATGTTTGCGCAAGTGTCTGTATGTCAACGACTTTTAAGATTTCTGAGTGCAAAGTTGGAAGCTGTCAGAGTGGCAGATATTTTTTATCTCTGTGTAAGTGCGTGTAGTGTCAACCTGTTGACATGTTAAGGCTCCGGGGAATCTGCAGGGCTGTGCTTCGTCCAGGTTTTCACCGCCGTCCAAAATGAAATTTCCTGTTCAAGATCTCTCCCACATCGTGAATCAAGTTACCTTCATCTCGTCTTTTATTTTCTCTCCGCAGATCAACAGCCATCAATTTGGTCCAAGTACGGCGCCAGAAAAACTGAATAATAAGAAAAAAGCCTTCTATAGACAACAGTGTGGTACCTAATATTAACACAGAAAAAAATAATAATAATATCTCACCCATATCCATCAGCATGTCTCATAAACACACAGTCACACATAGAGATATGGG
Organism: Apistogramma diplotaenia; assembly: GCA_015052665.1. Lineage (NCBI taxonomy): Eukaryota > Metazoa > Chordata > Actinopteri > Cichliformes > Cichlidae > Apistogramma > Apistogramma diplotaenia. The sequence continues at coordinate 13,588 of VOQJ01031390.1, forward strand.
CTGACTGTACTGCACTTACCCATGCGGCTACGTTAGCATTGAAAATACTCAGCTAATGCACACACACGCATGCACACTCCCCGTGGCCTCATCAATAAGCCATATTACTGAGCAGATCTTATGGGAGGCCACTGTAAATTAGTGCGTCAACAGTTAACATGAGCTACACTGACATACTCATTTAGTGCTGGAGCCGTGTCCCACTGCACGCGTGTGTGTTTCTGTGTGGAGGCGCAACTAAGTAGTGATAATCACACTACAGACAGTGGAGACTGCGGGGAGTCCACTCAGCTATTAGCAAGGACACAGAGATGATAGAGATACACTGATACACACACAACCCCACACACAGAAACATGCATAGACATTCATTGATCGCAGTAGGTTGTCAGAGCCGTGGGGCATTTGCAAGAGATGCGTCCAGCCTTTCTATTAATTGTATTGTCCAGATTTCTTCATAAGCTTCTCATCTCTTCTGTCCTTCCCCCCTTTAATTTTATTCTCTCCATCATGCTACTTTGGCCCTCTTGCTCCTCTTTTTTTTTAAATAATTTCTTCACTTTCCCTTGCAGAAATTTCTCTCTCTGCGGGCCTCTTTCATCCTATAAAATTTTCTTCCTTCCGCTCTGCCTGACTTTCTCATTTACTCCTCTCTTACTATATTTTTTTTTACCCACTGCCCTCTCTCTGTTTCTTCTCTCTCCTTCTCTCTGTGTGGTTTGCAGATAAGGGTGTCCTCTCTGGATGTTTGACTCAGCTGGTAGCACAGCAGCAGCAGTTAGCAGCTTAGTGCTCCACAGTGAGGAAAAGGCAGTCGCTGCTAAGATGTCAAACTGACTTTACAAGTACTCGTCTGCGTATGGAGTACGTATCAAATTGATATCCATGTTTTTTGTTGTTGTTGTTGTTTTAAGTGGTAAAATTAAACTGCATTAAGTACGGCTTGCAAGAATCTTGGGCTCTATTACACATTTAAACGGCTCCACAGTTTAAATGCACTTTTCCTGCATGTTACAACTGAAAACAAGTGTTTACGTCTAACTATGTTTGGTCTGTTTTCCTATGAATTTCTGATGAATAATGTTTAAAACACTAGACACTGGGTGCTCACAATAGAAACAAGCAACACGTTTTGATGAACACGGTTAAATAGTTAAAGCCTTAATTATTTAAGGTTTTTCCGATGGTAGAAACATTGCTATGCTTCTATAATAAACAGGAACTAATCCGGGACATCAATCTGAATCGTCTTCCTGTAAAGTTTAAATTCTACAGTCACGTGGTTTCCATGTGACAGCTGAGGTTCTGTGTTCAGCATCATCAGTCACTGTCTGACGAGACACCATAAAGGGGGGTGGGGGGGCCTTTTATGCTCCTCTCTTCCCTTCACATCCACCCAGCTCTCTCACCCCATTTCATCACCCTCCATTGTTCCCTTCACTCTGTTATTATTCTAACTTTAGATCACTTCATCACCCCATTCTTTTCTTTCAGCCACTACCAATACAATTTCTGCACTTACTGTAGAACTAACTGTACTCTAATGCATGGGAAAGACACGCTCACACATGCACACACACAGTTTCACGATCCATTACTTGCCAACTGCAGACAGTACAGTCATATGTATGGTGGTATTGTTGGAGGGAAACAAAAGGCAGACCTGTTTATGGGCAAGCCACTCAACTGTAACACTGGAATCACACAGAAGAACGGGTCACCGCTCACAACTATGCAGAATGCACACAAACATGACACGTTGCAGAGCATCTTCACATCCTTCTCTGTCTAATGACATCATGAGTAACAACAGCCTTAGGGAGATTTGTTAGTGTGTCTGTCTGTGTTTGAGGAGCGGATCCTCTTGGCTTTGGAAAGCACACCAGCTGTGGTTTTCTTTGTGGGGTAACTCTTGTTTGTCTTAGATGACACAAACTGATAGGATTATCGCTAGTAGCTTAATCATGAACACACAAAACCACATACACACGCACAAATGCAGACAAAGATCAGCCTCTGATAATGATAAAATGATGGGTCAGGAAACCTAAGACTGATTAAGTGGCCTCCAACCCTCAGAGGCTCATTACACAAACTGTATCAGCATGTGTGTGTGTTTGTGTGTCATGTTACAGCATTTGTGGCGTCTCTCTGTGTCTCTTATGCAGTTCTTCCTCTGTTTCACAAGATAATGTTTGCGCTACCCTTCCTCAGGACCCTCTGTGTGTTAATCATGACTGCTAACACCTGAAGTGAACACACTGTTGTCTAGAGTCACACACAGATATTGACAGAGTTACAATACACTACTTTTTTTTTCCATGTGGGGACAAATTCTTAGAAACAGCATGTTTGAGTTTGGGCTGACAACATGCAATAAGTCTGCACTATATATATATATATATATATATATATATATATAAAATTTCATGCAGCCATAGGATTTGGGGAATGAGGCAGGGAAAAGCTACCACAACTGAGGGATGGAGAAATGGCATGACTATCACATCGCAATACAGAAATGTAAGAAGGCAGAAGCAGGCAGAGCAGGGTGAGGAGAGATTGAGAAGGATATTGGATAAGGTGGTATCAAGACTGAAAATAACAGTGTTAAAAAAATGCAAGAGACTCTGTTGGTGTTGGCATGTTGCTACACATGAAGAAATCTGAACCAAGACGTCCAGTTTAGTAAAACATCCATGAGCTTAATGGTTTATAAAGTGCCAAAACCCAGCACAGAACTTAAAACACTGTGAAGGTCGTAAACATTTACGACTCCGATTTTAAATTAAATCCCATATTTTTAAAGGCAGAAAAGTCAGCAGAGATATCCTGTAAATGACACCGCTTTCTTCGAGGAATGTGCGCCTGAACAGAACGTTGCATTGCAGCAAAATTTGAGCCAGATTAAAATTTTGTGCTACCAGATTTTCACTGTGCCCAATTCAGTGGTCACGGCGCATTTGCATGAATTTATGTAATCAGGTTATGGAGGAGAAACACGATTAATCAGTCATGCTGTCGAACATTTTGTAGTTTTTTTTTTTTAACCCCAATTCCAGAAACAGGATTCTCATTTACATAGTTCTCAAGAAATCACCTTAACAGGCATTCGTGTGAAGGCACAAAACAAGCTTTTTAATATAGTGCTATTGTTTTCTTTTGAATCTGGTCTAAATGTCACCATGTCAGGGTGAAGGAGATTATATATTCCTCTGCTGCCTTCATCAGAAAACACTGAATTTATGAACTGAAGTCTTAGAGTTATTGCTTAGACTTCCTATCCTGGCATTGCTTAAACCACTGAAAACCCAACTCTGCTAATCAAAATTACATTTCTCAAAGTCTTTTTGGCATGAAAATAATTGATTCCTGCCCAAAATGGCTTAGCTGAAACTCTACACCTTTGCCTCATTTAGTATACAAAAACCTACAAAGTCCCAGCCTCACTGCTACTTGCCTCCCTCTGCTTCTGTGAGCCTTACTCCTGTTACATTATGCAGGAAGAGAAAATCTTGATTTTTGAATCAGAAAGTCCCCAAACACAAAGAGGGTGCTGAGAAAAAGTCACAGAGTGCATTAAGAAGTCGACCATACCTGGAGTACAATGGAGAACATCTGCTGGCTGTTAAACGTGAAACAAAAAAAAAATGTCATCACAAAGCATTACTTCTTGGGAAGATTTTATTGCACTTACAGCATTGTAATGAATTGTTCTCAGCTTGAGTAATGCAATCTTCCCGTCTCTCCTTCCAAGGAGAGGAAGAGCAAAGGACAAACACAGATGGCAAAGCAGAGAGCGGGGCACAGACGAGCAGCAACACAGCAACAGACACGCTCGAGTTTAAATGAAATGGGTACACATTGATAACATGAACACTGAGAATTTGAACTTTGTTATGAAAAGCTAATAAGGTGCTCATAAACCTTTCTTATGATTGCTCTGACAGGTTAGAGTAGCCTCACTCTGTAAGGTAACGGGACTGGTACGTATGCTAAAACTCTGGCTCTTTGCACGAGTGTTTTTGAGACCATCACTTGCGCTCAGCCATGGTGCTGACTGCTTGATTTGCTCATAATGTTCCTTTTAGCGTATCAAATAAACAGCCAAATGAAACTGAACATGCTTGCAATGTTAGAACCTTTTTATTTTTATTATAGGGTGCCTTTAATGCATTGTGATATAATAAAAATGCACCGCGTGGCAAGCAGGAAGTTAGCATGAAAGGAAATAAGTCCACCTCCAGAAACCCAAATGATTTAAAAATGAAAAAAAAAAGAGACAAACATCAATTTTACTATTTTGATGATGCCAATTGAGGAAGGAGTTACCGATGAACATATGTAGTGTTGTAGTTCAGTATCTATTTATAGGAAAGAGGGTGGGAGAAACAGCAAGGATTAGAAGGGGGGGGGGGTGATATAATAATTGCAGTTACTTCCAGGGAAAATCCTATTTTCCCAGTCTGGCAGAGATAGACAGTGAATGGAAGGAGGATTGGGGGAAAAGGAGGAATACAAAGTTGCTTCGTGGAGAAAATCCTATTTTTTCTGTCGGGTTTAGAGGAGGATAGGCAGATGGCTGGCTAGCTGGATGCACGTGTAGATGGATAAAACTGTGGTGTTGCGACAGCTGATGAGACCTGATAAAAACAAAAAAATGGAAAGCAGGAACATGGATGGATGGATTACTTCCTGTAAAGTCCTATTTCTTGCAGCTGGTAGACTTATCACCTGGAATTATTAGATTAACATGTAGGAAAAAAACATTTTGTGAGACTGTGTGTGTGTGTGTGTGTGTGTGTGTGTGTGTGTGAGTGTGTGGGTGTGTGTGTTGGTGTGGTTGGTT